>CAUYLG010004110.1:0-22722 GCA_963573385.1 Cacajao melanocephalus
ATCTTTGACCTCTGATATCCTTTCTTCTGCTTGGTCAATTCGGCTGTTGAAACTTGTGCATGCTTCGCGAAGTTCTCGTGTTGTGTTTTTCAGCTCCATCAATTCATTTATATTCCTCTCTAAGTTGTCCATTCTCGTTAGCATCTCGTTAAATCTTCTTTCAAGGTTCTTAGTTTCTTTGCATTGGGTTAGTACATGTTCTTTTAGCTCACAGAAGTTTATTATTATCCACCTTCTGAAGCCTGATTCTGTCAGTTCATCGCACTCATTCTCTGTCAGGCCTTGTTCTCTTGCTGATGAGGAGCTGTGATCCCCTGTAGGAGGACAGGCATTCTGATTTCGGGTGTTCTCAGTCTTTTTGCACTGGTTTCTTCCCATTTTTGTGGATTTATCCACCTGTCGTCTTTGTAATTGCCGACTTTCAGATTGGGTCTGAGTGGACGTCCGGCTTGTTCATGATGAAGTTTTTTCTGTTTCTTAGTTTTCCTTCAGCAGACACCCTTCCCCCACAGAGCTAGGCCTTCCTAGGTTCAGCTGTGCTTACTGTGAAACTCTCAGTCCTCAGTGCTTCCAATTGCTGTTCTCCTTGTGGAGACGGGACCAGCCGAGCCTGAGTAAAAGGGCACCCAGTCCTGTATACTCCACACTGAGAAGCACCGCGCTGCGCCGGGGCGCTGGCAAAACAGCCACACCGGCCAAAAGAGTCGTGCTGGTGACCCGTGTCGTTCCTCTGCTGGGTAGCAACCAGTTTGTGGGCAACAGAAATTCATCTGAAATTGCAGCATCCACTTGCTCTCTGCACTTTCACTGGGAGCTACAATCCTGAGCTGTTACTAATTGGCCATCTTAGATCTCTCTCCTTCTATCCGTTTTCTTATCCATTTCATGCAACACCATTGTCAACCAAGTACTCCTGGAATGATAATATAGCTTTTGACAATGGCAGACAGTGGGCATATGTCTGCTGTACAGTATTTCTTTTTAAGTAAACTTTTATTTTGTAATAATTTTGGATTTACCAAAAAGTTGAAAAGATACTACCCAGAGTTCTCATACTCTTACCCAGTTTTGCCTACTGTTAAGATCTTACATTACCATAATACATTTCTTAAAACTAAGAAACTAACATTGGCATATAACTATTAACTAAACTCCAGACTTTATTTGGATTTCACAGTTTTCCCCAATCATGTCCTCTTTCTGATTCAGGATCCAATCTAGGGTACCACATTGTATTTCGTCATCATGTCTCCTTAATGTCCTCTGGTTGTGACAATTTCTGTCTTCCCTTGTTTTTCATGACCTTGACAATTTTGAAGAGTTTGGCCAGGTATTTTGTAGAGTGTCCCTCAGTTTCAGTTTATCTTATGTTTTTCTTATGATTAGCTGGGGTTATGAGTTTTTGGAAAGAATGCCACAGAGATGAAGTGTTCTTCTCTCACACGTCAGAGGGACATGATATGCACATGACATCCTCAGTGATGTTAACCTTCATCACTTGGATAAAGGGGTGTGTGCCAGCTTTCTTCATTGTAAGGTTACTGTTTTTCCCTTCCCATACTATGTTCTTTGGAAATGAGTCATTAAGCCTAGCTCACACACAAGGGGTGAAAGGGGTGATTTGCTTTTAAAATACCTTATGTGCAAAATGTGAATGTATAACAAAGCTCCTGTCTTCTATACAAATTCAGTTCAATAAACCTTTAGGTTATCATGAAGAGAAATATTTTGGAGATTTGTAGCGCAACCATTGTAATCTCAAGAAGTATCTGTATGTATTACCATCATATGGAAAGACACAAACCTTAATCCTTAAAATGATTATAGATACTCTGTATCTAAGAGATGATTATCTTTACCTTACCTGAGTTGTTATTAAAATGATTGCTTATTTTTCTAAGCTCTTTTTTAACATCTGATGAAATCCCTGGATGAATTTTCTTCTGAGACTGAACATTCTACAATGCAAATTGTACACAAGCTAAAAATTCATCTTCATATAGTTGTACTCTGGGGTCATACAACATTTAAATGCACATTGCCACAAATGCTGTTTGTCTGCAGAATCATAAATGTATAAATGAATTACTCTTTCAATGGTCATGTGTTTATAAATTTTCTCAAAGGCATTCAACTTACTGAACAGCTTGCCACTACCTTACATGTAAAGGCATTTCAGTTTATCATTTTCATTAGAATCTCTAGTGTCATGGTACCTTTTTACATTTTGTTATTTTCAATTAGATTTTTTGTTTTTCATTCTACTGGCTTGCTTTAAATTTTGCTTAACATTTTATTTGGCATAACTTACATAGCAGGCAACAAGATGAAAATATGTTCTTTCCAATTTAAAGAAATTATGTGACTATCTTGCAGATCTGTAATTAAGGTCTTGATTGGCTACACTTTCTTAATTTGGTGATTCACATCTCTCTTTGTCCTGAACAAATTATGTCATCATAAAGAAATAGTTGTAATAATTAGAAATGGCCGTCAAGTCCAGGCACGGTGGCTGATGCCCGTAATCCCAGCAATTTGGGAGGCCGAGGCAGGATGATCACTTGAGTCCAGGAGTTTAAGACCCACCTGGGCAACACGGCGCAACCCAGTCTCCACAAAATATAAAAAATCAGCCCGTGTGGTGGTGCATGCCTGTAGTCCTGGCTATTTGTGGGTGGTGAGGTGGAAGGATAGCTTGAGCCTCGGAAGTTGAGGCTGCAGTGAGCCATGATAGCACCACTGCACTCCAGCCTGGGTGACAAAATGAGACCCTGTCTCAGAAAAGAGAAAAGATGAAAAAGAAATACTACATGCCTAACAAAATTATTTTCTTCTAAGACTTTCTTTCTCTTTCTCTTTCTTTTTCTTTCTTTCTTTCCCTCCCTTCCTCGCTCCCTCCCTTCTTTCCTCCTTCCTCTCTTTCTCTCAAGACAGAATCTCATTCTGTTGCCCAGACTGGAGTCGGTTGGTGCAGCCCAGCCTGGTCTCACTGCAGCTTCAACCTCCTGGGCTCAAGTGATCCTCCCACTTCCACTTCCCAAGTAGCTACGACTTAAGGTGCACACCACTAAGCCCAGTTAATCTATTTTTTTTTTTTGGTAGAGTCAGGGTCTCGCTATGTTGCCCAGGCTGGTCTTGAACTCCTGGCCTCAAGCCATCCTCCCTCCTGGGCCTCCCAAAGTGCTAGGATTATAGGCACAAGCCACTGTACCTGACTGACTTCTTTTTATTCAACATTCGTTGATACCTTAGGAGAATGTGCTATGTGCTGTGGAAAAAAACAATGCAAGGAACTTACTTGCTAGTAGAGATGCTCAAATATGTACAAAATTTATTATAATATGAGGTAGAAACATTGACAAAAAAGAAGTACAAATAAAATGTATCAAAAATATAAAGTAATAAGAAGTCACTAAGCGTTTTTAAGCAGGCAAATGACAAGACCAGAGGTGTACATTAGAAAAATTAATCCCGTAGCACTGTGTTGGATGGAGTATGGTGGCGGAAGAGAAGGCAAGGAGGATAAAAAGAGGAGAGAGAGAAAAGAGGCAAATGAAAACCTATTAATATTAAAGAGGTAATGTGAAGTAGGGTATTGGCAGTAGAAAGAGATAAAAGATGTGGATCCAAGAAATAAAGCTACGGTAAAACTACTAGGTCATGGCTACCAATTGAATACGAGGAATGAGGGATGGGAAAGATTCAGATGAAACACTGATACTTCAAGAAAGGAAATGTTATGCCACTAATAAAAATGTAGAAGGAGCAGTTTCTATTCTTATTTATTTATATTTCTTTGCAATATTTTTTTACAATGTATTTTATATGCATTGAGAGCTAGCCCACTGCATTAGAAGATTTTTTATGTTTCTCTTATGATTCACTAGTTATAGCAGCCTCTATTCCTTTCTGGAATAAGTTGCAGTATAAATAAATGAATACGCATTCATTATGCTTGATTATATAATTGTGCTTCCCTCTCAGCAAATGTCTCAAGGTAATAATGTAATGGCGTCTGTTCATAACTAAAATCCAGGTTTTAGTGTTTTTTTTTTAAGTGATGTTTTCAAGCTATATTGTGTTTGTTGTACATTTTATAACATTTGTTATATTTCTTGGCAATAAGTAGTAGCTTTTACAGAAAGGAGCTTTCTCATTTTAATTTGGGATCAGGTAAACTAATATTTATTCTATTTTCCCTTAAATAGACATTCATGCCATTTTCTAGTAAACAAACCATTGTTAATACTTATCCTTTAGAATCAAATTGCTTCTCACTCTTTGTTAACATGATATAAACCTTTTAGTAACAATTATAACAACAATGAAACCACAGCTAATAGTTACTGAACATTTATTATATTCAAGGCATTGTTCCAAGTGGCTTTTACATATAATCCTCATAACTCTTTGAAGTAGGTACTGTTAAAATCTCATTTCACAGACGAGACAGAGAAAGTAAGTAACTTGCACAGTGTCACACAGCTAATAACTGTAGGAACCAGAACAGAACTCATGCAGTCTGGTTCCAGAGCCCATGTGCTTGGTCACCTGTGTCCTCCAACACTTCGTCCATATGTGAGACCAGCCTTATACTTAAGAGAGTGTCTCTTTCTCCTATCTATCTAAAAATTTGCCTTAAGTTGGGTCTATTTTAATAGAGAAAGGGATGAACTTTTCATGCCCATTGGCATTCCCAGAAGACTTAATCATCAAGAGTCTGCAAAAACATAATTCCCTACACACGAAGACATTTGATTTGGTAATTTAAAAATACTCACTACCTGTAGATAGCTGTAGGAAATGAGTTCTTTATTTGTATTTAAGCTGAAAGTAGTAAAAGGAAGAATGGATAATGAATAAAGTTGAGTTGATTTTCAGTCTGTAAAGCCAATCAATTTCAGTCAATAAAGTCAGATGTCTGTTCATTATAACAGTGAAGTGGAATTCAAGGGAGGGTGTGAGTCCATTGCTGGGAGTGAGGTGTTCATGGGCAAGAAAAGGCAGCTTTGTGGAGACAGTTATCTTTGGAAAGGTTTTTCAAGATGAGATGTTGACAGCTCTCCTCATGGATGCCTATAAGAAACATAAATCTTTTATGTAATTCCAAAATCTGAAAGGACTGAATTATTTCTGAAGATACTGAGGTCTAGAAGTATATTTCATTGGAAACTCATTTGCCAAATGTCTTTATGGAAAATATCTTCATAGATCACATACACTGAAAAGATTACCTAACATATCTCCAAAAGTCATCAAGTGAATGGTCCCTGAATCATGGAAGAATTATCCTTTATGCTGTTTGGTTACTTTGTGCACTTTCATAAGTTTGGACCATGAAAATCAAGCAAGCCTCACACACACACACACACACACACACACACACACACACACACACATTTTATCTCTCTACATCTTAAGCAGTTTTAAGAAATCTAAGACAAAATGATTTTCCCAGAGGAACAGTATAAGATTAAAATTTTTAAATCCTATTTTTATTTTCAATTTAAAATATTCCCCCAATTGTACAATTGCACTCCAGCCTGGGCGACAACAGCAAAACTCCATGAAAGAGAGAGAGAAAGAGAGAGAGGAAAGAAAGAGAAAGAAGGAAAGAGAAAGAAAAGAGTAAATTTTTCATCTCAAGCTGCTGAAGGATTTTACCCCAAGATAGTGTTCTCTAGGTCCCCAAATCTACCATTCTTCACATTTCTCAAAGAAAGGGGAATGAAGATATGGCACAGTGGAGGCATGTATATTTTAGAAATTACTTCAAAATTGGTGAAATCAAAGAGAATTACATAACCAGTGACGTGTCTCTTGAAGTCTTGTTCTAGGACATGGTAGATCTCAAAAGCTGGTCCCTGCCTTGCTCAGGAACTTAGAAATGAAAATTCCGATACTCTAGGCCTTTTGAATCAGAAACTCTCTAGATTAGAGCCCGACAGTCTGTGGTTTACCAACCCTTCCAGCTGATTCTGATAGTGCTAAAGTTTTTTGGAATCACGCCACTAAAATTTTGGAACTACCAGAGTCACCTGGGAGGTGGTGGGCTTACTGCAGATTAAAGGGCCCTATAACACACCAAAATCTCTAAGGGTGAAACCCAGAAATCTCTGATTTCCAACAGGCTTTTCAGCTGATTCTTATGAACACTGAACCAGTAGATAAATCAATCCACTTGTGATGGAAAGGAAGCAGTCTCAAACAGCTTTCTCTGGAGGCAGCTTCAGGGGTGGAAAGAGCACTGGCTTTAGAGTCATCCTGATCTGGGTTTGAATTCCAGCTACGTCTCATTACTGCTCATGTGACCTTCAACCAGTTATGCCAACTCTCTTAGTCTCATCTTTCTTATCTATACAATGGGCATGATAATACATAGCTAACTCCATTCTGAGAGGATCCAATAAAATGGGATATATACTCAGCATAGCACCTTTTGCACTCAAACACCATGAAACTCCCCTCTCACACTTTCCTCTTTTGAGATGTTCTAGCCCGTTCCTGTCACAGTGCCTGGCACTTTGCTCAGTAAGTATTTGCTGAATAAATATAGAGTCCAGTACCACGTTTTGGGGTTGGAGCCCTCCTTCCATCGCCAACTAGCTGTGAGACCATGAGCACTCAAGTTATTTGACCTCTCTGTGCTTCAGTTTCAGCATCTTTACAATGGGGATAATAATAGCCTTGACCTCTAGGCTTCTAGTGAGGGTTAACTAAATTAATAGTAAAGCACTTAAAAACAGTGTCTGGGACACTATAATTCTCCATAAATGTTATTGAAAAAGAAAAATTCCGTACAAATATACTTCTAAACTTCAGAAGGGCTTAATTCTCAAATACATGCAATATATTTATTACTTTTCCCACAAACACAGTATTTTTGACAATACCGCAGGTTCTGTGTGAGGCCTTGGGGACATGCAGCCTCTGTTCTCATAGAGCACACAGTCCAGAGGGAGAGGCAGACATTAATCACATAATCATGTCAATGAGTAGTATGTCATGACAAAATGAGAAACAGGTGCTGAAGGAAAGAATGGCTCTTGTGGCTGGAGCTCAGGGAGCAAAGGGGAGAAAGATGGAACAAGGTGAGACATGGCATGAGAGAAGTGAAAGGAAGCCAGACAAGCAGGGCCAGCACACATTTTGATCTATTTCCAGAAGCAACAGAAAGCCTTTGAAGAGTTGAAGCCAGAGGTGACATGTTCAGATTTGTGTTTTTGATGGCATGGTGAAGATTAAAGAAAGATGAGATGCAGAAGGTCAGTTAACAGGTTTTCACAACAGTCTAGGGGAGAGATGATGGTAGGTTAGAGTGGAGGCAGTGGAAATAGAGCCATTTAGAATTTGAGAACTATGTAAGAGAGGAAGTGGACAGGATTCAGGGATGAATTGGAAACAGGAGGCAGGGAAGAGAGAGGCATACAGAATAATTACTCTTTCCTAACTGCACTGGGAAAGGACTGGATTGGAGGGAGAAGATAGTGAATGTGGCACTGAGCATGCTTAGTTTGATGTTGATGAGAGATGTCCAAAGGGAGGTGTCAAGAAGCAGTTGGACGTATTGCTCTGGGGCTCAGTGTAGAGGTCTAAACCAGAGAAACAGATCAGGGAGTCATAGGCTTACGGATGGTAACTACAGCCAGGCAAGCAAATGAGATTGCTTGGGGAGAAAACGGAGTGGGAGCTTAGGGAACCCCAACACTGGACGATCAGTGGGAAGAAGATAGGCCTGCAGAAGAGGCTCATGTGGCAGGACAGTCTATGGAATAGTAATGATTGCCTTTTTTTCTTATTTTCTCTTATTTTCCCCTTTTCTCCCATTTTAAGCTGATAGCCTGGTTTTATTATTCCTGACTTCAAGGGTCTTGGTAGGGCCCAAAGTAAAAGAATCCTGAAGGTAAACTTCTTGCAATTTTTGATAAATGTCAAGAAGTCACAGAGAAGCTCCAAGGCAAGGTGAAGTATAAAGATCTACAGGTGGCTCAAGCTCCCAATCTGAGCATCCTAGGGCCTGTCAGAGCCCTTACATGCAGCAGAACCTCTGGGCCTGAAGGTCTCAAGTAGGCCTGGGTGAATGTATTCTGCAGATAACGAGAGTCTATGGGCCACTGGTCAGAGGATTCTCCCAGTGCCCTGCTGATATGTATGGCTTCCAGATCTTGGCCCAGCTCTAGGATGGGAAGCGCAAACATAACTGAAGTTAAATTTCTCACCATGCTGGTGGGACAGTAAAAAGTCTGCACTTCGGTTTGAAAATTAGAATTCAATGTGATTATTTTCAACAGTTCCATGATGTGTCACATGGATGTCTAAGGTAAAAGGAAAAATGTACCTCTGGCTTTCATGGGAGCAAACTCATCAATAATATTTTCAAATCTACTTCTTTGAGTACCATGTTTTCAGTTGAGATAACAGAATTATCCTGTTTTAAAATTTATCTTGACCAAGTGATGATCTAAATAAATTTTAATTAAATTGAAGTAAAATTATATTCCTTTTGGTATAAATAAAATATATTTAAGCTGAATGTGGTAATATACCCACGCTTCAATTTTTCAATATTTTTCTACCTATGTTAATGTTCAGGGAACAAATTAACCATTTAAAAACCACATAAAAACATGTATACCGAGGCATACATTTTTCCATTTGCTTTAGGCTCCAATCTGAATCAGCACAGCACTAGTTTTCATTTAAAATTTTGATATTTTTTTCAATGTGGATTTTTTACATTAATAGGGTTTTTAAAAAACATATTGCATCAAAACATTATTCATCTTGTTTACTGAGGTTTTGCACCCCCTCAATTTTACACCCCAGCTGAATGCTTCACTCAACTCACTCTAGTTCTAGTACTTAACATGTAACTATGGACTGAGAATCATCCCCACTATATGGAGAAGTAGTAGCCAGAGGTGTAAGAGAAAATCCAGGAGTATAGTGTCATCAGAGTATTTCCAAAAGAGAGAATCATAAAGGGTATCAAATGTTGCTGAGAAGTCAACTAAAGCTAAAACTAAAACATACACTTGTTGAGTGATCTGAAGGTCATTGAAAACATATTCTGACCCAGCGCGGTGGCTTACTCCTGTAATCCCACCACTTTGGGAGGCCGAGGTGGGTGGATCACGAGGTCAAGAGATCGAGAACATCCTGCCCGACATACTGAAACCCCGTCTCTAGTAAAATATAATAATTAGCTGGGCGTGATGGCGCGTGTCTGTAGTCCCAGCTACTCGGGAGGCTGAGGCAGGAGAATTGCTTGAACCCGGGAGGCAGAGGTTGCAGTGAGCTGAGATCGCGCCACTGCACTCCAGCCTGGCGCCTGGCGACAGAGCAAGACTCTGTCTCAAAAAAAAAAAAAAGAAAAGAAAACATATTGTGAAAAGCCTAAGTGGGGTGATGGGGTGGAATTGGGCTGAAATGGATGAAAAACTGAGTAGCAAGCAGGGAAGTCAAAACTTGGACTATGGACAACTCTCCTGAGAAGTTTGGCTCTGAAGAAGAGGACAGGGATAGGGCAGTAGCTAGAGAGAAAAGTCAAGGGGTTGGGGAGGGATTATTGTATTTTTATGTGATCCAGATGTAAGGAAGAAAGTTTAATATGCAAGAGAGAAACTAGGGTCAATAGTAGAGTCCTGAGAAGACTGAAAGGAGATGAGATTCTAGCCAGAGGGAAAAGGGTTGGCATTAAACAGCAGGCAAAAAGTGTCCTGTATTGCAGCCTGAGAAAGGAGGAGGGTAGGCATAGATGTAGGTGGGTTTTAATCTTTGATAGCAGCAAACTGAGGAAGCTCCTTCTGAAGCTCTCAATTTTTCTCTTCTTAGAGGGAGAGAAACCCCTGAAGATAGGTGGGTAGGAATTGGGCACTGACGTTTTCAGGGAGGGGAAAAGGTGTGAGTGCTGTGGTTAGGGACTTGAAGTGGTAGGCGGAGCACTCATCAAAGCTCCTCTGCCTTCTGAGTCAATAAACAATGGTACCTCCCCTTTATGGAATTCTATGCAGTTACATAAAACATGAGGAAGAACTCTAAAGAAAGGAAGTGGTCTCCAGGATATACTGTTAAGTGAAAAAAACAAGATGTAGTCGTCTAGTATAATATCTTTTGGGTGAGAAAAGGGAAAATAAGAACACATCATATGAGCTTGTATTTACATGAAGAAACATGGAAAGATATTGCATTTTTTACAAATGAAGATTTGTAGCAACCCTGCCTTAAGCAAGTCTATTGGTGTCATTTTTCAAGAACATGTGCTCATTTCATGTCTCTGAGTCACATGAATTTGGTAATTCTCATAAGATATCAAACTTGTTCATTATTACTATATCTGTTATAATGACCTATAATCAGTGATCTTCATGCTACTATTGTTTGGGGGAGCTGCATACCACACCCATATAAAATGGCAAATTTAATCCATAAATTGCCTGTTTTTTGACTGTTTCATTGACTGACCGTTCTTCCCACTCTCTCTCATCTTGGGCCTCTCTATGTGTTCAACACACAACAAATCAGACCAGTTAATAATCCTGCAATGGCATCTAAGTGTTCACATGAAAGAAAAAGTCTCGTGTCCCTCACTTCAAAAAGCTAGAAATGATTAAGCTTAGTGAAGAAGGCATGTCAAAATCTAAGACAGGCCACAAGCTAGGCTTCTTGTACCAGTTAGCCAAGTTGTGAATGCAAAGGAAAAGTTCTTTAAAATATTACTCCAGTGAACACACAAATGATAAGAAAGCAAAACATTCTTACTGCTGATATGGAGAAAGCTTTAGTGGTCTGGGTAGAAGATCAAACCAGTCCCAATATTCCCTTAAGCCAGAACCTCATCCAGAGCAAGGCCCTAACTCTCTTTTTTTCTGTGAAGGCTAAGAGAGGTGAGGAAGCTGCAGAAGCAAAATTTGAAGCTAGCAGAGGTGGGTTCATGAGGTTTGTGGAAAGAAGCCATCTCTAAAACAGAAAAGTGCAACTGCTGATGTAGAAGCTGCCTCAAGTGATCCAGAAGATCTAACTAACATAATTGATAAAGGTGGCTACACTGAACAACAGATTTTCAATGTAGACCAAACAGCCTTCTATTGGAAGAAGATGCCGTCTAAGACTTTCATAGCTAGACAGGAGAATCAATGCCTGGTTTCAAAGCTTGAAAAGACAGGCTGGCTCTCCTCTTAGAGGATGCAGCTGGTGACAATGATGGTGATAGTTTAGCAGTTGAATCCAATGCTTATTTGACATTCTGAAAATCCTAGGGTCTAAAGAATTATCTCTGATGGAGATGTACAAGGAGATGAATGTTGTTTTCATGCCTACTAACACAGTATCCATTCTGCAGCCCATGGGTCAGGGAGTAATTTTGGCTTTTAAGTCTTACTATTTAAGAAATACATTTGATAAGGCTATAGCTACTGCAGATAGTGATTTTTCTATGGATCTGGGCAAAGCAAATTGAAAGCATCTGGAAAAGATTCCCCATTCTAGATGACATTATGAACATTCATAATTCATGAAGAAGAAGTCAAAATATCAACATTAATAGAAATTTGGAAGAATTTGATTCCAACTCTCATAGGTGACTTTGAGAGGCTCAAGATTTCAGTAGAGGCAGTAACTGCAGATGTGGTGGAAATAGCAAGAGAACTAGAATTAGAAGTGGAACCTGAAGATGGGACTGAATGACTGCAATCCATGATAAAACTTGAACAGATCAGGAGTTCCTTCTTATGGATGAGCAAAGAAAGTGGTTTCTTGCAATAGAAACTAATCCTGATGTAGATGCTATGAATTGCTAAACGACAACAAAAGATTTAGAATATTACATAAACTTAGTTGATAAAGCAGTGGCAGGGTTTGAAAGGATTAAGTCCAATTTTGAAAGAAGTTCTAATGTGGGCAAAAGCATCAGACAGCATCACATGCTACAGAGAAATCTTTACTGAGAGGAAGAGTCAAAGTGGCAAACTTCATTGTTATCTTATTTTAAGAAATTGCTACAGCCACCAACCTTCAACAACCACCACTGCGTTAAGTCAGCAACCATCCACATCAAGGCCAGACCCTCCACCAGCAAAAAAATTATGACTCACTGAAGGTTCAGATGTTTGTCAGCATATTTTAGCAATAAAGTATTTTAGAAATAATGTATGTACATTGTTCTTAAAGACACGATGCTATTTCACACTTAATAGACTGAAGAATAGTGTAAACATAACTTTTAGATGTACTGGGAAACACAAATATTTGTGTGACTCACTTTATTGTGATACTCACCTTATTGTCATTGCCTGAAACTGAACCTACAATATTGTCAAGGTATACCTGTATATTTTTAAAGTAATTTACAGAAATTGTACTATAAAAAGCAGGGGATGAGAAATAAGGTAAATGGGACAGGTAGAGAAGAGACTCTCAATGTACATCTTTTTATTTTTATTTTTACTTTTTGAATTATGTCCATGTATTGGCTATTAAAAAATAAAATTAAAAATTTTGAAAAATTAAGTTTCTATACATATAGGGATGCATAATTTACTCAGCATCTGTTTCCAAGACAAATCCAAGTTGTTAAGCACCCTGACAATGTTTTAAAATGACTGCCCCATCAGTAGGATTATAACATTTCTACATCTTCTGGAAGGGAGATGTTGAGTTTAAGGTGCCACCAGGGCCTGACGGTTGATAGGAAGATCAGAGTCATAAGAAAAGTTATTACTTTCACTCTTGCCGTGTTCTTTTACTCCATGTTTGGGTACACAGAAGTCTCCCCAAGGGTCTGCCTTTAATGCTCATTCCCCATCTGTTCCCTCTCAGTTAGCAATCTCATTCACTTTCCCTGTTTCACCTAGACTCCATAATCTATATTTCCAATCCTAGTCTCTCTTCCAAATTCTAGACCTGAAATCCGAATGGCCAGATCAACATGGTATGTCACTCATCGTCTCAACAGGAAACAGATGGCACATTTAACTTGGGATGATTCAGAGCAAATTTGTTTGCAAAGAGAGTATTTACAAAGGTTTGAGGAGAGGAGAACCATGAGGGGCTACTGTGAGCTGGGCTTTTACTAACCCTAAATCTGAAAGGATGAGAAGAGGGAGAAATGACCAGAACCAAGAAGGAGAGAAAGTTGGGAAGAGTAGGCTGCTTTGAGAGAATTGTAATCTCCTCTCAGGGGATGCAGCCAGCCTGATGGTGGTCTTGCTGGGAAGAAACCAGAGAAATATATACCCAGGCTCCATTCTTCCTCCTCCTTATTTCCTGCTAGGCTCCCCATTGGCCAAATTCAAACAGAAGCCAGAGGGCACAGGAGGGTATGGCTGTAGCCTTTCAGATCAGTACTCCTGGGGCCCAGAGCAGAGTGCGGGAGGATGGAAAGCAGATCTGGAGGGGAAAACTGAATACACGTGACAAGCATGGCTCCACTGACATCCTGTTAGCACCTTAAACTTAACATTTCCCTAACCAACTACAGTATCCTTTCTTCATTAACCCAACCTTCCTCCTGGGTTCCTTAGTTACCTTAAAGGCACCACTACCTTTCAGTGCCATCCTCAATGCCACCTCCCCAGCCCTGCACATGCACACACGAATACACACATACACACATCAAGTCTTTCTCTTCCCCTGGATCATGAACTCCTGTAGGTAGGGTCCATGAGCCTGTAGTCAGCAAATGTCTCATGAATTATAACAGATAACATTTCTCAGGCACTGCCATATCTGGTCTACTGTTCAGTATTTCATTTGGATTGTTTTATTTCATCTGTCAATACAATAGTACCTACTCCATGAAGTTGGTCCTATTATTATCCCCATTATATAGATTAATAAGCTGAGGCCAAGAAAGGTTAAATAACTAACCCAATGGCACATTCTTAAAAGAGGATATCTGACATGGGAGCCCACCCTCCAGCACTATGACCTTTGCACACCCTCATTCAGGATTGAATGAACCACCCACTGTGATAGCACAGTGCCTTGCTTATTGAAAAAAGAGTCAGATGTTGGTCAAACGATGTATTTCAGAGAAAGCAAGGGTTGGAGCTAGGGTTTCAACTTGTTGCTGAATTTTAAAGGATAGAGGGAGGAAAGAGGGCATGCCAGGCAAGCAGGCCAAGGAACAGCTAGCAGGGATTATAGTTTGTTTGTGGGCTTGTGTAGAAAAGGCCTTGACCAGATCAGAGAATAAATATTCAGAACCAATGGGATAAGATTGAAGTGGCTCACGCCTGTAATCCCAGCACTTTGGGAGGTTGAGGCTGTTGGGAGGTGGATCACCTGAGGTCAGGAGTTCGAGAGCAGTCTGGCCAACATGGTGAAACCCGTTCCTACTAAAAATACAAAAATTAGCTGGGCATGGTGGTGGGCACAGGTAATCCCAGCCACTTGAGAGGCTGAGGCAGGAGAATTGCTTGAACCCAGGTGGTGGAGGTTGCAGTGAGCCAAGACCACGCAATCGCCCTCCAGCCTGGGCAACAAGAGCAAAACTCCATCTTGGAAAAAAAAAATAAATATATATATATATAGATATAAAATTTATTGAGGAGGACATAAGGGAAACAGATCACAGAGGGTCTTGAAGTCCATGAGCTGTTGAGCCTCCCTACAGAGAAAAGTGAAAGTGGTGTTTGGGGTAGATTAATTTGCCACTTACAAAGTATATAAGATGGATTAAAAGCGGAAGATTATGTGCTGCTAGGATAAGCTGGAAAGTTGTTCTAATGGTCCAGAAACAAATCAGAGAAGGCCTGGATTAGAGTGAGGCAATGAAAATGAAGAAGAAACATCAGATTCCAGAAATACTTCAAAGCAAAATTACCTACAGCATTTACAGACTGGTTGCATGAGGATGAAAGAGGCTTGGACTTCGGTTAAGATGACTTCAGTTTCTAGCCTTTGCTGGTAGTCTTGCCATTGACTGAGAATTTGGCATTAAATGAAAGAGAAAGGATTAGCATAAGTTCAATTTTAGATATATTGAGTTTGAGGTGAGGGCCTAAGTGACCTGTTTGTCATTCCCAATTTTGCCAATTTAGAGATCTAGTCTTATTATACCAAAAGGAGCAATAGTTGGGGCTCATATTATAGTTTTCCACATTTTTACCTTATAAGAAACTTTTATTTCTTAAGTTTTTGTCTTTTCAGTTCTTCTCTCTATTAATTTTCAGTATACATCTAGCCTCTGAACCCATCCCTTCCTACTGTGATATGTGCGCTGGGGCAGGGAGCGGGATAGAGCGTGGATGTCATAACACACCAGGGTACTGAAGCCCTGTGATTCAGGACTAACATACTGTGCTCTAATTGATAATATTTTCTGCTTCACAGTAGCTGAGCTGAATTGCACAGACTTGGAGAAGTAAATGAAACAAATGTTTTATGGAACAACAGGCAAGCCATTTAAATCTATACTACGTTATGTTTCCTGCTTCCTTGTCGACGATGGAATGTAAAAGGTGTCTGTAAGCCACAGAGTGATTTCCTTTCATGTTTGCAAATAACACCACAAATGATATTATATCCTTGCTCTGGCTCACAAGAGACTTAAAAGGCTGAGTTGACAAAACAGGAAGTTAAATCATTTACAAGGATGTAAACAACCAGATTTTCACCGTCAACACTATCCTCAAAATGCTAGATTAAAAAAGGAGTTCATAGAAACCATAAATGCTGGTTCTTTTGATCAGAGACAAAAATGGAAAGATAAAATCCTGTTTTTGTTTTTGTTTTTGTTTTTTACCAGAAAGAAAACCTCTCTGGTTTGTCTACAAAGTTTTGCCACCTCTAAAATATGTAGATGGTCCCAAAGTTTAGAAAACCTTAAAAATTGGAATAACACATAAAAGAGCTTCTAGAGTTTGACTATGAAAATGCTACATAGTATTTATAGTTTACTTAATAATTTCACCTAAAGAACAAAGACTAATGTTTAGGTAGATATCTGCAGATACTTATGTTATTTAGAACAGCAGCATAAATAAAGGACTTAAAAGATGGCAGGAAAATTTTTTACCAATAAGTCATAAAAATAGGTAAAGAGGCCAGGTACGGTGGCTCACACCTGTGATCCCAGAATTTGGGAGGCTGAAGCAGGAGGATTGTTTGAGCCCAGGAGTTGGAGACCAGCCTGGGCAACATGGCAAGACCTTCTCTCTACAAAATATAAAAAATTAGCTGGGCGTGGTGGCACATACCTATAGTTCTAGGTGCTTGGGAGGATGAGGTGGGAGGATCACTTGAACCTGGGAAGTGGAGGCTGCAGTGAGCTCTGATCTTGCCACTGCACTCCAGCCTAGGCGATGGAGCTGTAGGTATATGTCACAAATTTATGCTATAAAATAGCATTTATTTTTCTAAAATATGGTACAAAAACACCTTCATACATTACCTTGTCTGGGGACTCAATGTTTTGCTGGTTTATACAGCAAAACCATTCAAATAAGAAGGGTTGTTGTCCTGGTGTAATTAGTACCTCTTTCACTTGTGTCCAGATTTTGGTAAAAAGGAATTTGAAGAATAATAACAAAAACAAAAATTTTTAAGTGTCCAGATTTAGACAACATGTCATCCGTACACAGATATCATGATGCAATATGCATGACTTTCAAAATCCAGTGCTTTATCAACTTTAATTCATTCAAAAAGTATTCATTTCATGTGTTGTTTACCTCCTATCTGCCAAGAATGATTGAGATACAAAGATGAAAATATTGTTCCTGCCCACGTGGAGCTTACATAATGCAATGTGAAAAGGGTTCCTATAAACAGTAAACATGTTTTAGTTCTTTCCTGAGTAAAAACTATACAACTGTTAACTCAATGGTTGGGTTAGCCCGATAATATAATAGTGATAGTGGGCACCTTGTTTTTTGTTTTGTTTTGTTTTGTGTTTGCTTTTAACATGAAAGACTCTGGTATTTCACTCTTGAAGAGTAATTTCTCTATAGCTGTGGTTTTGAGATTCTGGATTTTTCTGTTTGTTAGGGATGAGAAGGAGCCTTGAGTGAGTTTGATGCCAGATTGCCTGGATTCAAATTCTGACTGTGTCATGTCATAGATGACTGGTTTTGTGCTTCCTATTTATTCACCCTTTATTCCTCAGTGTCCTTATTTATAAAAATTAAGGTAATCAGTGCCTACTTCATAGGTTTTTTTTTTTTCAGGATTAAAAGCATTAATATATGTAAAGGATTTAAGAATAGCACCTGGCACATGGTAAACACTTCTCATGCTTTAGCTATTGCTATTTAAACATACATATTTTTATATTGTCTTAGCTCTGGCTGCTATAGCAAAATACCATACACTTGGTATATTAAACAAACGTTTATTTCTTATAGTTGTGGAGGCTGGAAGTCCGAGACCAGGGTGGTGACAGGGTTAGGCTTTATCTGTTTAGGCTAAAATAGAGAATGAAAACTGTTTTAAGTAGTAAGGAGAGGGTATTAGATGTTTCTTAGCATTTTGCTAAGAGTTATGAAAGTGAAATGAAGGTGTTAGTTTAAAGATACTAGATTTTATCTGGCAAGAGCAGGCTTAAAATTTTTACTTAAATGATCACAAAGACGCTAAATATTTCTTAAATTGAAGAAACCAACTCAGGAGCAGGGTTACCCACAGGGTAAGTTTTTAATCCTGACAAATGTTTTGTTTTAAAAACAGATTCATTTTAGTAAGTTTGCTAAAGTGAATTTACTCTTATTTATTTAATGCTATTTTAATTATTTTCTCTCTATTTTAACAATTTTAATTGTTATCCTGTCAGGAGGATAACACCCATACTTGTTCAGAGATCACCTCTGTATAAAATTGCTATCAGCTTATACCTTTGTTTCTTAAAACAATTTTCAACCCACTGAAAGGACACAGAGCACCTTGAAAGATGGACTGATTTCAGGGCTGTGGCAGAAAATTAAGAGGAGTCTGGGACATCTTGCTAAGCTGAAAAGCAAGGTGCAGGAACCAACAGGGGCAAGACATTGGTAAAGAAACAAAAAGAAAAAGGAGAGAGAGAAAATATGGCAAAATCTTGATAATTGTTTAATCTAGGTGACAGGTGTGTGGGATTCATTGTATTTATTCTTCTCTCTTGTATTCTTCTCTCTTGTATTTATTTGAATTTTTAAATTATCAAATAAATGTTTCCCTAATTTAGGCCTTCTTTAAAGCAAAGCAACACAAAGTCATACATTCTCAGTGAAAGCAGACAACACAGATAAACACAAAGCAGTGATAATTCCATCACTCTGAGATAATTACTCAACTACTGCTACCAGTTTGTAATGCTTTCCTGACATCACTCATTACATATACAGTTTTTAAAAAATGATTTCCTCTTCCTCAGTTTCTTAGTCTTTCATGGCTTAAAAGCACTACTTTGATTAGGCTGTTATTCTGTTTTATAATGCACCAGGGCTTTCTGTAATTACCAAATACAGTCCAACTTTCTTCCAACCTTCTTTTCATAATCCTTTCTATGACCTTCTGTCTCCACAGAGCTCTCTGCTCCAGCCACACTGGACTTGAATTCAATCCAGATTGTTTTCTGCATAAATGTCACAATTTATCATCTGAATGAACATGCAAGACCTTTAAAATAATATATTTTGGGGTTTCAAAGTTTAGAATTATTTATATAACTAGCAACTTGTCCTAGCACAGAGCTTAATTTTTGTGAAAAGGCCAAGCTGTTATATAAGCATTTTCCCGAGATCATGAAAAAATCAAGAGAATGCATTTCTGCCTCTAAGGGATGACATGAAAACTAAAAGAAGGTGGGAGAATCTGCCTGTACAGGTCACAGTGCTTCCGCAGTATATGTTTCTGCTCTGGTGGTGATGGAAGCAGCAACAGCATGCTTCTGGTTTAGCTGAGTACAGGGAGTATAAGGTCCCCAAAGGTCTGGGAATCACATTCTTCTAGAACTGCGAATTTTGGCCCCTTACGTAAAATAAGCTTGTCCCTTGTTCGGCTATGCTGCATGTGCTGCACACTACTTCTGCAACTAGGAAAGGTTGTAATTTTGGTTATAGAAAGTGTGACTCCATTGTTGCTTCTAAACTTCAACAATTCTATATGTCAATTGTTTTGTAATTATATACTCTTACGACGAGAAGGAATCTTATTCATGATGAAGGAGTGTTTTTCTCATGTTTATTTTTACCAAACCTTTAAAAACCAGCCAACGTGACACACACATTCAAAACTGAATTCCTGATAATTTCCCAAGTCTTAACTTCCTATTTATATTGGCTGTTGCTCTGTTAATATTCTGTAAAACTTTGTTAAGATTCACATTGAAACAACTTCCTTTTGATACAGATTAACCTCCTAGATCAAGAAAAACATGGGCTAGAACCTCCTCTGCAAGCCACCTGAAACCTAGAAATCAGCTGAACCCCAAATCTCTCCAAAAACCAACGCTGATAGAATTTCTGCTAATAGGTCTTGTTCTAGTAAATGTAGCAGGTCCATCTTAAGCTTCAGATAGGTAGCATGCTGCTTTGGTGTGATAATGTTTTTCCATCAATGTTGATTTACCCTTCATCTTCTCTAAGGCTAATAACACAAGGTAAACTCTAACATCTTACCAGCATAGACTACCTTTAAGAAACAGAAAATTCCCTTGCCTGAGTACCTCATACCCTAAATAGTCCGGTTTTAAAAGGTTAATCTGAGTTGAAAACATTGAACTAAGGCTTGGACGAGATTCAAGACTCACAGATTTGGGAGTTTTATTTATTCAGCACACTATGTGTAAGACACAGGGCTAGGTGATGTCGGGGGCATGCAGAAGTGGAGGTCTTTTCTTTTTCCTCCACCACTTCCTCTTCCCTCTCCGCCACCCAGCTCCTCCCTTTCACTCCACTTCCCCCTTTCTTGAACATCATGTTTTAATTTTCATGTAATGTATATATACTTAGTGAAAATAGTAATACTACTACTACTAATTCACAGTGCAAAGGACATTTTGTGAAAAAGCATTTCTCCTTTTCAGTCTCCTAGTCACATTGCCCAGAGACAACTACAGCCATCAGTTCTTATATATCCTTCAGAGGAACATGGGCATGTACGTGTGTATATGTATATCCACTATTTCCCCCTTTTTATTCCAAATAGGAGCAAAATATTCTGTACCTTTAAAGTTTATTTTAGGGAATCTTTCCACATCAGCATATGAGGCTCTACTTCATTCTGCATAATAGTCTATTGAATGTATATATCAAAATTCATTTAACCAGCCTCTATTCTAGACATTCTTTACTACATACAATGCTACAATGTGCACACTAGTTATAAGTCTTTGAAAAGTCCTAGTAGTGAAACTGCACTGAAAAATTAAAAATTGTAATGCTGGCATGTTGCCCATCAAAGAACTATACTAATTTATAGTCTCATCTCAGCAACATATTATCAAACTTTTTGATACTTGATAATCTATTAGGTAAAAAATGGAATTTTATTATATTTTAATTGATTTTTTCCAGCTCTATTAAGATTTGACAAATAAACATTTTATATAGTGTACAATGTGATGTTTTGATACATGTTTACAATGTACAATAATTAAATCAAGCTAATTAACAGATACTTCACCTCACACACTTATCATTTTTTTCTCTATCTCTCTTCTTTTTTTTTTTAATTATATTTTAAGTTCTGGGGTATATGTGCAGAACATGTAGGTTTGTTACATAGGTATACACGTGCCATGTATATGGTGGTTTGCTGCATCCATCCCCTCGTCATCTACATTAGGCATTTCTTCTTACACTATCCCTCCCCAATCCCCCGACCCCCTGTATCCTTCCCCTAGCCCCTTACCCTCTGATAGGCCCCAGTTTGTGATGTTCCCCTCCCTGTGTCCATGTGTTCTCATTGTTCAACACCCACTGATGAGTGAGAATATGCGGTGTTTGGTTTTCTATTCTTGTGTCAGTTTGCTGAGAATGATGGTTTCCAGCTTCATGCATGTCCCTGCAAAGGACATGAACCCATCCTTTTTTATGGCTGTATAATATTCCATGGTATATATGTGCCACATTTTCTTTATCGTTGATGGGCATTTGGGTTGGTTCCAAGTCTTTGCTATTGTAAACAGTGTCACAATAAACATATGTGTGCATGTGTATTTATAACAGAACGATTTATAATCCTTTGGTTATACACCCAGTAATGGGATTGCTGGGTCAAACGGTATTTCTATTTCTAGATCCTTGAGGAATCACCACACTGCCTTCCACAATGGTTGAACTAATTTACACTCCCACCATCAGCGTAAAAGCGTTCCTATTTCTCCATATCCTCTCAAGCATCTGTTGTCTCCTGATTTTTTAATGATTGCCATTCTAACTGGTGTGAGATGGCATCTCAATGTGGTTTTGATTTGCATTTCTCTAATGACCAGTGATGGTGATCTTTTATTCATATGTTTGTTGGCTGCATAAATGTCTTCTTTTGAGAAGTGTCTGTTCATATCCTTTACCCACTTTTTGATGGAGTTGTTTTTTTCTTGCAAATTTGTTTCAGTTCTTTGTAGATTTTGGATATTAGTCCTTTGTCAGATGGGTAGTTGCAAAAATTTTTTCCCATTCTGTTGGTGGCCGATTCACTCTAATGATAGTTTCTTTTGCTGTGCAGAAGCTCTTAAGCTTAATTAGATTCCGTTTGTCTATTTTGGCTTTGTTGCCATTGCTTTTGGTGTTTTAGTCATAAAATAATGCAATATAGAAAGTCCTTGCCTATGCCTATGTCCTGAATGGTATTGCCTAGATTTTCTTCTAGGGTTTTTATGGTGTTAGGTCTTATGGTTAAATTTTTAATCCATCTGGAGTTAATTTTTGTAATAAGGTATAAGGAAGGGATCCAGTTTCAGCTTTCTGCATATGGCTAGCCAGATTTCCCTACAGCATTTATTAAATAGGGAATCCTGTCCCCATTGCTTTTTTTGGTCAGGATTGTCAAAGATCAGATGGTTGTATATGTGTGACATTATTTCTGAGGCCTCTGTTCTGTTCCAAAAGTCTACATCTCTGTTTTGGTGCCAGTAACATGCTGTTTTGATTACTGTAGCCTTGCAGTATAGTTTGAAGTCGGGTAGCCTGATGCCTCCAGCTTTGTTTGTTTTTTTTTGTTTTTTGTTTTTTTTTTTTTGCTTAGGATTATCTTGGCTATACGGGCTAGACTTCATATTTTTTGGTTCCATATGACGTTTAAGGTGGTTTTTTCCAATTCTGGAAATGGTAGCTTGATGGGGATAGCATTGAATCTATACATTACTTTGGGCAGTATGGCCATTTTCATGATATTGATTCTTCTTAACCATGAGCATGGAATATTTTTCCATCTGTTTGTGTCCTTTCTTATTTCCTTGAGCAGTGGTTTGTAGTTCTCCTTGAAGAGGTCCTTCACATCCCTTGTTAGTTGTATTCCTAAGTATTTTATTCTCTTTGTAGCAATTGTGAATGGGGGCTTACTCATTAATTGGCTCTTTGTTTGTCTGTTATTGGTGTATAGGAATGCTTGTGATTTTTGCATATTGATTTTGTATCCTGAGACTTTGCTGAAGTTGCTTAACAGCTTAAGGAGATTTGGGGCTGAGACGATGGGGTTTTCTAAATATACTATCATGTCATCGTATTATTTAAAAATGAGGCTGACATTTTTTTATATGTTTAAAATCAAGTTTTTTTTTTCTATAATTTTATATAGCCTGTT
>CAUYLG010004112.1:0-191364 GCA_963573385.1 Cacajao melanocephalus
CGATTCTCCTGCCTCAGTCTCCCGAGTAGCTGGGTTACAGGCATGCACCACCATGCCTGCCTAATTTTGTATTTTTAGTAGAGACAGGGTTTCTCCATGTTGGTCAGGCTGGTCTCAAACTCCTGACCTCAAGTGATCCACCCACCTCAGCCCCCCAAAGTGTTCAGATTACAGGCGTGAGCCACTGTGCCCAGCCAAGAAAAGGTAATATTTTTATAAGGTTTCTGTTCTCTGATAAATAACTTTTTACTCGAATATTTAATTTTATAGGCTATATTAGATTAATTATTTTATTTTTCAAAGAATGAGGTCTTGCTCCATCTCCCAAGCTAGAGTGGGCTCAAGTGATCTACCACCTCAGCCTCCTAAGTATCTGGGACTACAGGCTCGAGCCACTGCACCTGGTTTATTATTTATGTATAAGAAAAATAAAACATAGGCCAGGCATGGTGGCTCACATCCATAATCCTGGCACTTTGGGAGGCTGAGGCAGGAGGACCTCCTGAGCCCAGGAGTTTAAGAACATCCAGGGCAATATAGTGAGACTTCATCTCTACAACACACAAAAAATTAGCCGGGTATGGTGGCACACGTCTGTAGTCCCAGCTTCTCAGGAGGCTGTGGCGGGAGGGATCCCTTGAGATCCCAGATGTTGAAGCTGCAATGAGCCATGACTCTGCCACTGCCCTCTAGACTGGGTGACAAAGACCTTGTCTCTAAATAAACGAACAAATATAAACACAATAGGATTAATGAAACAAACATTACTAATATTTAAATAAAAAATTACAATGTTTCTTTCTTACCCAGGATACATTAAAACATTTTGCTCTGCTTCCTTTCCCACTGGTCTCTGAATTGCATGCAGCCTTTATAGCCTTTAGGATATCTTTTTTTTTTTTTTTTTTTAATCAAGAGATGGAGTCTGGCTCTGTTACCCAGTCTGGAGTACAGTGGCGCAATCTTGGCTCAGCGTAACCTCTGCCTCCCAGGTTCAAGCGATTCCCCTGCCTCGCCTCCCAAGGAGCTGGGATTACAGGCATGCACCACCCCCCGGCTACTTTTGTATTTTTACTGGAGATGGGGTTTCACCATGTTGGTCAGGCTGGTCTCAAACTCTTGACCTCAAGTGATCCTCCCATCTCGGCCTTCCAAAGTGCTGGGATTACAGGCATGAGCCACTGCGCCCAGCCAGATGTTCATCATTTTTTAACACTCCAAAGCACACTGGATGATGTTATAAAGTCATTATTATAAAAAACGATTTTAAAACAGAGGTAATCTGAACTTGCGAAATCCAAGTTGGATTCCAAATATGTTACAGTTTTAATGAAGAAACTGAGTGTCCTGTTTAATTTGACTGCCTTTTCAGGTGACATTTTTTGAGTTCTCAAGCATTAAATGAGTCATTATTTCTGCTATATGAGGTTCTGTGACCCCCTCCCTATGACACCCAACGATCCAGGGGCAGCTGGCTAGCCCCATCTAGGCTCCTCAGGGCTCCTTAAGGAGCATCAGACAGTTCTGGTAACACAGAAACAGTATATACATTTTATATTCCTATTGTGATTCTCCTGCCTCAGACTCCTGAGTGGCTAGGTCTACAGGCATGCACCACCACGCCTGGCTAATTTTTGTATTTTTAGTAGACAGGCTGTTTCATTGTTGGCCAGGCTGGTCTCGAACTCCTGACCTCAAGTGATCTGACCACCTCGGCCTCCTAAAGTCCTGGAGTTACAGGTGTGAGCCACTGCGCCTGGCCTATGTATTTTTTATTTTTTTGTTGTTGTTGCTGAGATGGTGAGGGTGTCTTGTTTTGTTACCTAGTTTGGTCTTGAACTCATGGCTTTAAGTGATCCTCCCATCTCGGCCTCCCAAAGTGCTCAGATTACAGGCATGAGCCACCATGCCTGGTCTCTGTTTTATTGTAATTCCTTTTTCCATTCTCATCTCAATGCATTTCCAAATTAGAAAAGGACATCCTTCTTGTCTCACACTTTAAAAAATAGAAGTTTTCACAGCAAGCCAACATTTTCACATCTTTTCTATGGCCAGCAATAATGACAGTCATCTCGTGGACACGTGTCAGAGGCATTCTCCTGTCTGTGAAGCCAAAGATCTCATTAAGTACTTCGGCATGTTTTGAGGAAACTGAAAAGTGACCCAAAACTTTCATTATGAAAGCTGGTATCACAGGTAAGCAAATTACACCCCTTTGTGACAGTGTCAGGTACAAGGTGTGAACATTTAGCAGGTAAGATGTTTCCATTTTCCTTGGGAAGAAGCTTATAGACTAAACGAAATTTGCCCAAATTAACTATGTACTGTCTGCCAAATATGTAGATAAATGAGCAAAGTCTAGGTTGTATTTGGACAAGAGAACAACAATCTTTTATGTCTTCAGTGACTTCACTAAAATCTTCAGGAAAATCAAGAAGACGATTTGCAACTCCAATTTTGAAATCACCATACCTAAGAGCTAGTGGAAACCTGCTGCCGTGATTTGACGCATCCCTTGATGCGCTCGGAAGCACGACTATTGGGAGGATCAGACAGGATCAGCACTGCCGGAAAGGGGCAATGCGTCTGTTATCCCAAGTCCCCCTCCCTTTGGTTCACACCCAGGACTTTTTTTTTTTTTGGAGACGGAGTCTCACTCTGTCACCCAGGCTAGAGTGCAGTGGTGTGATCTTGGCTCACTGCAACCTCTGTCTCCTGGGTTCAAGCCATTCTCCTGCCTCAGCCTCTCAAGTAGCTGGCATTATAGCTGCCTGCCACTGCACCTGGCTAATTTTTGTATTTTTAGTAGAGATGGGGTTTCACCATCTTGGCCAGGGTAGTCTTGAACTCCTGACCTCATGATCCACCCAGCTCAACCTCCCCAAGTACTGAGATTACAGGTGTGAGCCACCACACCCGGCCCACAGGACTTTTAGTTGCAACCTCCAAATCAGGAAATGTAACCTTCTTGGTTTGTAGTGCAATCAAGGGGACCAGAAGGTAATGGTGTCCATTCAAGGAGTATGCCCAAGCTAATTCAGCAACCACTGTTTTTGACTGAGAACTGCTGTCCCTTTCGAGGTCAAAAAAACCTTGATTTGGAAAAATATGCCTCAAACTTGGGAGACTCAATGTCCAATATGCTTCCGCCTCCCCTTCTCCACATGCCCAATCCCACATTCTTTTCCGCACTCTGCACAGTACATTCTGTTTGGGTTCTTTCCTCCCTGATCCAGTTGTGTGTGTCCCCGCATCTGTCACTAAAGTTACATGGTCATTTAGCCTTCTTTTCCAGTGATGCCTGGGGTCACGCTGGTGCTGGCATTGTCATCGTTCTCTTTTTCATCATCTGAACTCTTAGGAAATATGGTCACAAAATTCACAATGTCAAGACTGAAACCAGCACCGTCTAGACACAAAGCCTAACACCGTACCTGCGGCACACTGCTAGGCAGATGCTGCTAACCCGCATGACTGCAGCACGCAGAGCCGCAGCCCTGAGTGATGTAATCCGCAGTGAGTCACAAGCCCTGATGCAGCATCCATGGCCAGGAAACATGGCGACAGTGACCTCTCGAGGCAGATAGTCCATGCATTCCCATCCAATGCTAAAAACAGTGCTATCATCCCTCTGTGTGGCTTTTAGACTTTTCCACCCAACTTCTGCATCACTGACAAAATCCAGGACATTTTGTGTCCCGGGAGTCCTCAGGATGTAGGGCCTTTAGTGTTAAAAGCTGGATGGTTGGTCACACCAGTGAGGACCCTGGTGAAGGAGGCAGGCCAGAGACCCTCCCTCGGGGCTGCTGGGAGAGAAAATGTGGGCAATGTCCAGCATGGGACGGCCCACACTCGGGGTTTAACACGTGGGGTGATCTGGGTGTCACCACAAGAATGGAGCCAACAAAATCACAGTGCCCCAAAAGGCCCCACCCCCTCAACCAGGTCACAGCCTCACACTTTGCGGCCCCAGGCCCACTCTCCAGCTCTACAGTCTGCAGACCTCCTTTTCAGACCCTGAGCTCCCGCAGGGGCAAGGCTGAGTTCACCTGAGGCCTGCGTGGAGGAAAACGGAAGGAACTGCAATGGAAGGGTTGACTGTGGAGGGGAAGCAGGTCAGGCCCTGTCCTTGGGGAACTCCTGCTAGGTGGGGAGACAGGCTGCAGCTGACTAATGAAGTCCCATCCAGTGGGTGCGGGGGACACAGGAGGAAGTGGGGCAAGCAGGAATCAGAAATGGAGAAATGTGAGCTGCAACGTCACCCAAGAGCTGCAACTCTGACAGGTGAAGAGGCTGCCAGGTACAGGAGTTCTCGAGTTCCTGGCAGCAGCCCCTGCTGCTGGCTCCACCCTCAGCTCCACAGCCCCAGCAACAAGCCCAGGAGTGGAGGGATCACCTGGACCAGCACAGCCAGTCAGCTGGGCAGGTACCACGCCAGACCCCACCTGCGGCCTGGCGCTTCCCCCACCAGCACAGCAGGAGGCAAGTCCCAGAAACACAGCCGGTGCCCTGGCTGTAACCAGAGGGTGGGCATCGCCCCACCCCTTCCTCTCCCACCCCCTGCCAGCTATGAAATGGGAACTGAGTTGCCCAAGAGTTAATCACTTTTCTGACGGTTTATTTTATTCATCTTTGGTAACAAATGGCTGAAATCAATTAAACTTGCTTTCCCCTCAGCTGATGAAGTTAATTATGATTTGTTATGGTGTCTGATATGTAAATTATTAGAAAGCAGACTTACGTTGGACCGGCTGCCTCCAGGCGGCACCGGATTAATCATTGTGTAGATGTTGTCACTGGAATTTGTTGAATCTGTAGAACAGTGGAAACCCACAAGTCGGGGTGATTAATTCATTTCTTAATTAAAACAAACTCATGGCACTTGAACTCATTCTTTTGTATTTTATCACCTAAAATTTCCTCTAAGTACCACCATTTTCTGGCTAATTTGTATTTAATGAAGATTCACAAAGTTTTTAATCACAGAAAATTCAACTGTGAAAACCACTCAACCCCAGCAGTGTGGACACGGCACAGGGGGATTACGGGTTTAAATTCTTGTCCCCCCACCCCACACCAAATCTGGTCCCCAGACGCCACCTGAGACAACGTGGGGGCAGCGGAACCACCACCTGTGCTCTCCCCCACCGCCCTACAAAGTGGTTTTAATCAAATCAGGGAAAGGGAAACGTGGCAAATTACCCAGAGGCCACCCTGCCAGGTTGATGGGGCAGGAGGGAGAGGCAGGGATGGGGCTGGAGACGCATTAACATATGGAGTGGGCGCATGTGGCCCAGTCGGAATGTAGGTCATGCAGCTCATCAAAATGCAGCAGCACAGAGAGAGAGCCGGAGCGGGAGCCCAGGATCCCGGCTGCGGCCAGCTCCACCCCTGCAGCCAGCTCCACCCCTGCAGCCGAGCAGCTTCCCTGCTATGGGGAGCTGAGGAGGGGGGCGGGGGAGAGTCCCCTCCATCTCCCCAATTAGCCAGAAAAGTCTCCAGCTAAAACGTTTCTATCAGGAGCAGGCGCTGTAATTCTTGGGCAGAAATCCAGCTACCTCTCACTTTATTTTTGGGGTGGGTAAGGATCGTATGCTGAATTCCTTCTAGCTGGCTGGTACGCTATTCTTAGCTGGGAAAGAAACATAATTGTGATGCTGTGTGTGTGTGCGCACATGCCCACGTGTGTGCACGCATGCCCTCTTTTGTTTAAAGAAACAGGGAGAAGGGATCTCCTATATAGAGGACCAGAAGCCAGGAGCTATGGAAACTGGGGAAGTAACACACCTTAGAACCCTGGTCCCAGGACGCCTGAACTCCAAAGCCCCTCTTCGAGTCATCTGGGGAAATGCCCACCCGGAACAGGGTTCTTCCCAACGAGAGGGATCCAAGGCAACAAGAACCCTTGTTCCTGAACTGCTCTGCTCAGCCCTGTCCTTTACAGAGCAGCATCAGAGAAGTGACCGAAGGCCACACAGTGGGGACCCCTGCCCCCTAAATGCCCAGTGGAAGATGTGCTGCTCAGGAAGGAGTGGCTGGTAAGCTCTGGGGCTGCAACCTGCCCTCCAGGACTCTCTGGCAACGTGACCCCCTCCCAACCCACCTTCCCCTTAAGCACTCTTACCTGCAGGACTGGGCATAATGGGTGTTCCTGGAGGGCCGCCACCACCAGGGGGTCCCTGAAGATGAGATAAAACTGACATCAGATGCCCACAGTGGTAACGCACGTGGGGAGGGGCCAGCACGCTTCCTCCCTGGTCAGCAGTGACTGCTTGCCCCTGGCCCAGCCGCTGTTCATCTTGCTACACTCCCAGTGCTCACTCAGAGCTAAAGTGTGCAAGCTTGAGGAGAAGTGGGCTTGGATTCCCCTGTCCTTTTCTTCAGAACGAAGAGGCCCCTGTGGGCGTATGTGCCCATATTATGTGCTCACACACATGCCCACTGGAGAGGCCTGCGGACGCCAAGCAGCCCACTTGTCGGCTCCCCAGAAGGAAATGCCACCCCCAGGTCTGGTCTGGGGATTTTTGGGCCACCTCGGGTCTATACAGATGCGTGAATATTGACAGCAAGTTCTAGCAGCTTAGATCCTCTGCTCAGAAGAACATGGGAAAGGGAAAGAAATGAGGACCCCTGAGCAGTTCTCTTGCACACTCAGTCCCACGTGGCTAGACATGCAATGCCCCAAACCCACACACTTACCACATAGGTACCGGGTGATGAGGAGGAGTAAGGAATCTAAAAACAAGATGTTGGGGAGCCCCATGTCAGAGTCACTGAGTGCCCTCAGCTGCCAAACCTCCCTGAGGACACGACCCACTCTTCACAGGAAAGGCATCGCCAACCAGTGAGCTGGCCACCCGCTTGGTTCCCCTGGGAGGGCCGGGATATGGCTGAAGCCCAGTTCTCTCTGCTACACTGACCTGACCCTGAGACCCTGGTCTCTTACTCCCCAGTCCTAGGAGGGAGCCATAGACACAGTGGGAACATAGGATGCCCTCCAAATTTGAGAGGGCAGGAAACAGCTTTACCCCACACTCCTCTGGCCTTCAGCCCACTGTCTGTGCTGAGCCTCTCACCCACACCTTCCAGGCCTGCTGGGGAGGAGGAGATGGGCAGGGGCCTCCACTCTGAACAGTGCTCTCTCAGCCCAGGTTCTCAGCTTACTCCTTAGAGGAGTGGGCTGCCTGGGCAGGCAGGGCAGGGGTGGAGCCCTTGATGACCCCTGAACATTACTCCCTCCACCTCCACACGGCCTTCCCCTAGAAGCATCAGGAGAGACCTACTGCATCTCCCCTCCCCGTGACACCTCCACCTGGGGACAGTAGCTCCCCTGCACCCAGAACCCCTCCCCTGACAAACACCACCCCACATGACCTAGGTACTCACTGAGTTAGCACTGTTAGGATTGGGCCAGGGTCTGCCAGCTCCCGGGCCCCTGAGAGAGGGAGAAAGAGATGTGGACAATGTAAAAGGCACCGTCAACTCCAAGGGATGGAGGCAGCAGGGGCAGAAGGGAAGGGCTGAAATCATAACAGGAAGTCCTTTCCACAGCCCTGGGGTTTACAGGCCTTCTGCTGGATCAGTAATGGCTAACTTCATGGAAATGCATGAACTGCTTTAAATGACAGGTACACTTTACAAAATCTGTAAAATTAGATACAAAGTATGTAAAATCCCCCATGGATGTGCATTTTCCTAGAAGGGAGTCCACATTCTCACAATGGGGTTAAAAATCGTGAGTGCACTAGAGAACAGTGGCTAAACTGTCCAGGGGTTCCTCTTGACTCTGCCACTGAAAGCTGTATGAGCCTGAGCAAGTTACTTCACCTCTCTGTGCCTTGGTGACCTCATCTGTAAGGGGGGATAATAATAACCACATCAGGCCAGGCACAGTGGCTCACACCTATAATCCTAGCACTTTGGGTGGCCCAGGCGGGTGGATCATTTGAAGTCAGGAGTTCGAGACCAGCCTGGCCAATATGGTGAAACCCCATCTCTACTAAAAATACAAAAATTAGCAGGGCATGTTGGTGGGTGCTTGTGATCCAAGCTATTCAGGAGGGTGAGGCAGGAGAATCGCTTGAACCCGTGAGGCAGAGATTGCAGTGAGCCAAGATTGTGCCATAGCACTCCAGCCTGGGCAACAGAGTGAGACTCAGTCTCAAAAATTAAAAAAAATCACGTCACAGGGTTATCATGAAGATTAGGTGACCTGATGCATGTACCATGCCTGGAACTGTGCCTGGCACACAGAGGCACTCTATGAGGCTGAGCTCTCATTACCAGGACCGTCAATATCCTCATATTACTGATGAGAAGACTGAGGCCCAGAGGGTACCGGCAATGACTCCTATCATGAGTCTCCCAGGGTGCAGGCAGAGGGCAGGGAAAGGAATGGGCTCTGAGCCACTGGCCGGGTCACTGTTGCCTTACATGTTAATCCCGGGCATGGCGGGGCCGAGGGAGTTGGGTGGTGGTCTCATGCCGCTGCCGTAATTCTGCAACGATAACCAAGGGTCAGTCTATGAGAAGGAGAAGGGAACCGGAGAGAGGAGGAGGGAGAAGAAACAGACAGACAAAACAGTGAGAGGGTTAGTCTGTGAAAAGGATCGATGAGAAAAAATAACACATTCTTTCAAAAATGGTGGGGTGGGTGGGAACCAACCAAGTCACAGTGACCACAATGACAAGCCAGCACAGAGGGACAGTCACAACATTCAATGCATTTTCAGGGGCTTTCAAGATGAAGTTCTCAAAAACATGTGGACATCCAGCAAGCCGCTGCTGTCTCTGGGCTCCCACGATGCCATCCTGTACCTTCCCCCCCTGGGCTCAGGCAGGTAAGAGGGGACGGATTCGGTCTTAGAACCTACTGAGCAGCTCTAGGGTGAGGACACTGCTAGGAGGCGGGAAGGAGAGGGGCGGGTGTGAATGGGGAAGGGAGCCGGCACTCCTGAGAAGCTTGTCTGAGGCTGCTGCAGTACAGACACCCTAGCCTGTCCCAGGTCCGGGTGGCAGACCCACCCCACCTATGCATCAGCATCAGAGGCCCTCGACAGGCATGATGCTGGGAAGCAGGAGAAAACTCCATCTCTGCACTCAGAGGATTCACCATGATGTGTGTGGGAGGGTTTGTTTTGTTTTTTGAGATGGCGTCTCACTCTGTTGTCCAGGCTGGAGTGCAGTAGTGGAACCCTAACTCACTGCAGCCTTGACATCCTGGGCTCAAACAACCCTCCCACCTCAGCCTCTCATGTTGTTGGGACTACAGGCATACACCACCAAACCCGGCTAATTTTTAATTTTTTTTTTTTGTAGATATGGGGTCTCACTTTGTTGCCCAGGCTAGTCTTGAACTCCTGGGCTCAAGTCATCCTCCCACCACAGCCTCCCAAAGTACTGGGATTACAGACATGAGCCACGGTACCCAATGTTTGAGAGAAAAGTCTACACAGAACTCAAGTCCCAACAGTCCAGATTTTGCTCAGGATGGCCCATGAGGCAGAGTGGGGGGCGTCACGGGCACCCGGCCTCTTATCACGTTCATCTCTTGCTACAACCAGGCCAGTGTTGCCCATGACCCCATCTCCAAGGGTCATTTTCCATGCAAGAATAATACATGCCTCGCTTCTCTGCTACCTCCTTGGCAGCCTCCTACTTGTCCTCCAATACTCAGCTCAAACAGCAGCTCCTCTGGGAAGCCCTCCTGACCCCACCCCTCGGGGTTGACTGCTCCATCCCTGTTACTCCCACAGTGCCTTCTGACCTCCCTCCCCCGCCTTCATACCATACTGGGTTCTGATCATGGCCATGTCGGTCCATCTCTCCCAGTGGACTCCAAGTGCCCTTTGAAGGTGGGGCTGTCTTGAGGATCATCCCCCCTCACCCCACACACCCAGTGGCACAGACTGGCGCTCACTACGCCTACACTGAAGCGATCAACGAAGAAGCGAGGAAGTGAATGCACAGAGAGCAAAGGGAGCCTGGCTGCAGCCTACGCTCTGCCCTTGCAGGAGAACTCGAAGTAGGTTGCTGGAATTTTGATGGCAAAGAAACAGCCAGCACTCGCTGCCCTTTACTGAGTGCATGACACACTTTATGTACAGTCTCTTATTTGATCTGTATGAAGACTCCAGGAGGCTGGTGTTGTTCCTACTTTACAGAACAGGGGACTGAAGGTCTGAGGGAGAAAGTTTTGCCTCAAGTTGCAGTGAGTAAACAGCACAGCCAGGGTTCAAACTCAGATCTGCCGGCCCCCAGATTCTGCACATTTAGCCAAGCAACTGGTGGGAGGTGGGTGGGAAGGGGGACAGAATGGGAAGATGGAGACCCAGAGCTGACACTCGCAGAGCCAATATCGGGCTGATGGTGGGTTCCACATCCCGGGGCCATCTGCCAAATCTCACCACCCTGGGGCCACCTGCTCTGCTTGGTTAGTCACAGAGGGGCTTGGAGTCGGGAAGAATGTCAAGACAGGATGCAGATGATCTCAGGAGCAACACCAGGCTGGCAGGCAAGGAGCCAGACCTTGGGCCAGAGAGGGCAGGCCACGCATCACCCTGCACCTGGCTCAGGGCACGGGCTTCAAGCAAACAGCATCAGTCTGGGGGCATGTGCTGAGGCCAAGCCCACTCTACTGCGGGGTGGTGAGCAGAGCGCGAGACCTGACGTCACAACCCAGGAAGGCTGGCATTGGCTTGGCTGCCTGCTGGTGACTTTGGGCAAATCACCAAATGACAGTAGTGCTTACTCCATGCCAGGATGTACCACAGGCTCTATGTGCACTGCTACAATTAATCGTCACAATGACCCCTTTACTCCACCCACTTTAGAGACCAGAAAACTGAGGCAGAGAAGAGTGATGACCCCACTATGCAGCTGTGCGTGGCTGAGCTGGGGTGAAGCCCTGCAGCGTGGCTCTGGCTTTAGAGCCACAAGCCCCTCTGCTGTGCTGCCTTGTCTATAAAATGGGGACAAAGAGCCCCATGTGTTTCCACCCTTGCAGGTCTCAGTGGATCAAATGAAACAATGGTTCTGAAGTGTCCCATAAGCCGTGGGAGATGTGCACTGATTTGGGATGTCAGCAGCAGAACAAACACCAAAGCCCTTAACGCTGCTGTAGCATCACAGAAGCTCGGGTCTTTAAGGGCCCTTTCTAATCCCCTCAACAAATCTCAGCCTCATCTCCCCACCTGCTGCTCCAGGACAAGCAGCTCGCCACCTCCCCAGGCCTACTCTCCACTGTGTGTACAGCCCAGCTGACTACAGAGGTCTTCCAGATGGAGTGCAGGAAACAACTTTACCCCACATTCCTGCTTCCAGGACTGCAGCCGCCTCTCCCATCCCGGACAAAGGCCTGCACCTCAGAGCAAGAGGTGCCTGGGATGTCTCAGCATGGATTGGGGTGAAAGGAGAGGACTAGCAGTCGCTCTCTTGACATGCAGCGTGCAGCTCTGGGCTGGAAGCCTCTGAATGCACTACCCTGCTGCTCCTGACCCTGCCTGGCCTTCAGGAGCCTCTCGAAAAGCCGGCATGGCAGCTTCCTAGAAGGAGTTTCTCCCCCAGTCCTGCCGCCTATAGAGGCACACACCCTGGAGGGCCACTCGCACCTTGTCATTTCACAGATGACAACTTGGAGGCCCAGAAAGCCAGAGACTTGCCCAAGGCCACACAGATGTCAGGAGTGAGTATCAGGCTGAAATCTGGTTTACAGGGATGTTTTTTCACATAGGACAGGAACGCCCAGAAGTTCAGACTTTGTAGAAATGGGGTTCCTCTTTGGCCAGCTCCTGCCTGCCTGCAGCACCACACAGCTGAGGTGATGATGGTAAAGCCGTGCAAGGTGTGGTCATTAGCAGATGTCCCTCTGCCATCAGCACCACTCTGCAGGGGCAGGGGCGGCCAGGCAGAAGGGAGGAGCCTCCAGTACTGGCCACATTCACAGGGGCCTGTCTCCCTTTACCCCTCACCCTAGTCTCCCCACTTGGGTGCCGCAGACCCTGGGCAGAGGGCATAATCCACAGTCAGGAACAGTGCAGGCACCCCTGACCAGGGTCTCAGCTCTGCACCTGCCAGGTCCACAGTGAGAAGGGACTGAGCAGCTGGCTGGGCTGGGGCCTGGAGGCGGTGGCTGCTGCTCCCTCTTGCCACTGCCTCAGAAGGGCTTTCTAGGTGCCCACTGTTTAAACCAGGGTCTGCCGGCCCCCTGAGTCTGCATTCTTAGCCAGGCATCTTGTGGGAGGCAGGTGGGAAGGAGGACCACCCAGTACTGTATTTACCTTAGGGGATAACTTTCTTATCTATAGGATTCAACTACCAGAGTGGACTTGAGGCTGTCCAGGCCATTTTCTGGGCAGCAGGGCCTGGCTATCTCATGCTGGGACACTCCTCAGGGGCCACCAAGGTTAAGTTTCTCAAGGGTCCCCATTCCTTCCTCACCAGCCTGGGATGCTCAAGACCAGGACTAATGACCCACCCATCTCTTTTGGGGGCCTCTGCTCAGTGGCACTAAGCTTGGACTGGTCCTGGATCAGCCCCAGGAGATGGAGGAGGCACAGGACTGTCCTGGGGGCTGTAGATTCTCCTTCATCTGAACTCTCAAACACAGATAAACCAGGATAATGACCTGATTCTATGCTGTCCTGGCTTCAGCCCCAGCCTGAATACCAGAAACGCTGACATGTCGGTGGCTCTGGGAATCGGCACCCAGGAGGTCTGGGAGCCACAGCACTTCTGATGGGGCCTGGCATTCTCTCTACTAAGTCCGACCAGGAGCTCCTCAATTTTAGCTTCGTCTTATTAGAATTCACTTTTGATACACTAGGGTAAGAGGTTACTACCTGATATCAACATACGTAGAACTTTTTAGAAAGAAGGGGACCAAGTGCAAGTCCTATCTCCTTTCTGGCACTGGCACTTTACAAAGCCAGAATAAAATCTGTCTGGAGCACTGAGGACGAAGAACAGGGTGATGCCTGGATTGCTGGTTCCTCTGAGACATTTAGGCTGACATGTGACACAGACTCACATTTTGTCTGTTTCAAAACCTTATGTCACTCCATTCGGTTTTGAAATAAAGCAGCCCCCTGACCACACCGTACCTATTCTTTGTTCAGAAAGTTCTGGGGTGGTCACTGATTAAAAGCAATCTAATTCCTGGCTGCGAATCCCATGGCGATGGTCTCCCACCTTTGTGCCTGGTCTCAGCACAGCGCTGTGCGTGTAGTGTGCTTACTCCAGGCTGAAGGGGCTGGCTGCCCTTCCCGACAGCCCGCGCTGTGGCAATAGGCAGGGCTGCCTCCCCCAAGCTCAGGGCCTGCCAGAAGGGGAAGGGATCCACAGGACACCATGTGGGGACTTCATGGGGAGGCTTACCTTTCACAGCTGCTATTTTGCCTGCCCTCCAGTAGCCCCACGAGGCCATCACTTGGTGCCCATTTTGCAGATGATGGATTGGAGGCCTAGCCAGGCTGAGCTGCTGTCAGGACTATGCTTTCTGGAACTAAGTTCTGAGCTCGCCCCTGTCCTGTCCAGAAGACAGCACCCTCAGGGGAGGGAGAGAAAGGGCTGGGTAATAGGGATAGTCTACCCTCCACCTCAGAGTCCAAAACCACCAGGCTCTGCTGGGCCCAAGATGAGCCCCAGCTGACCACAGACCCTTCAATCCATCCTGCACATCAACCTTGCCTAGGCCCAGTGCCACGCTAATGCCAGGCCTTCCTGACCCCACTGATGGCCCAGTGCAGACATCCTGGGTTGCTTCAAGGGAGGTCTGTCTCTGGGATTTAATACTTACCCTACCCAGAAGGGTACAGGAAACATAGGTGAAGCACTTTAGGGTCGCCACATTGATAAAGTAAAATAAATAGAAGGAGAGATGCTTCCAGAGCTCCTGAGGTTGGCAAGGGTGTGTAATATAAATAAACAAGGGTGAGCCTCTCCCTCTTCTGCTGGAGACAATCCTGGGGTCAAAGGGGAGCTCTACCGCTTGTCCACTGCTTGGGTGAGGCCAGGAGTCTCTCTCTGCAGGGCCTCAGCCTCTGGGAACCTCACCTCTTTAGAGTGTGCCGAAGAGTGTGCTGGACTACGGGCCAGGGGCAGACATGATGAGACATCCACCACGCCCAGAGGAAGTTCTGAACTGCCAGCACACCCTGCTGCCCTCTGACAGCCTGACATCCACTCCCAGCCTTTAGAATCTCAGTGTTCCGATGGTCCTAACAAACTGTTAATGGCTTTGCCAGAAAAGAAAAAAAAGGAGAAACTGAAAGCAATCCCCAAACACAAGCAACTAGAGGCCTGAACATTGGTTTTAAGTCCCTGAAGTTGGAAAACACAAGTAGCTTCCTTAGGGGGAGCATTCCGTGGCCAGCATCACACCGAGAACTTGACCCTGGCCGGGTGCGGTGGCTCACGCCTGTAGTTCCAACACTTTGGGAGGTCAAGATGGGGGGATCGCTTGAATCCAGCAGTTCAAGACCAGTCTGGGCAACATGGCAAGAGTCTGTTTCTACTAAAAATATGAAGATTAGCCAGGCATGGTGGTAGGAGCCTGTAGTCCCAGCTACTTGGGAGACTGAGGAGGTAGTGAGCAGAGACGGCGTCCCTGCACTCCAGCCTAGGCGGCAGAGTGAAACCCTGTCTCAAACAAAGAAAAAAAAGAGAGAATTTGATTCCTGCGAAAAGAAAAAGAAAAAAAAAAAGGAACTGGACACCGAACCCTGCTCTTTCCAGCAGCCCCCAAGTCAGACATCATTCTTACTCCCATTTTACAGATGCAGCTGCTGAGCCTCTGAGAATCCATGGGCTGGGCGGTGGAGTTAAATTTTCCCTCCTCAGATTCCATCCTCCTGAGTCACACAGATCCCATGATATCTGACAATCTAAGGCCACTGCTGATTTCTACACCAATAAAATGGGACTGCTGTGCGGCTCAGGCCGTGGGGAGGGAGAGCTGTATCTGACTCGGGAGAGGGGAAGCTCTGCACCTACCCTGCCCCCGCCCCCTTCCCTAGGCAGGCAGCCCTGCAGAGGTCAGCTCCAGGTGGCTGCCAGGCAGGAAGGGGCCACTCTGGCAGCTTAAAAGGAGCTAGTAGAGACTCAAACTTTGGAGGATTCGAGGAAGGAACAAAACCAGAAAACTGGAGCTGCAACTGCTGCAGGTTTGCTTCCTTTTAGGATTATGGGGCCAGCAGAAGACAAGGACCTCCCTAAAATCTTTCAACACCACAGATGTTCCAACCACCACTGAGAAGAAAGTGGTGGCTTGGGCTTGCTGTAAATACAATTCTGGGATGGAGCAGAGGACTGTGGTTCTGTGGGGCAGATGTCCCTCCCTACAGAAGGGAGCAGGTGTGGGCGGGCATGGGGGGCACTACTTCACCCCCAGGGGACCCAGAAACCAGTGCAGGGGGCCCAGAGAGTCCGAACATCTGCACGCAAGCGAGGGAGCGCCCAAGGCAGCACATTCTAGGCAGAACAGAAGAGAAGGGAAAGAACACCTGAGAACAAGCCCCTTGCCTTATTCAGATCTCCAGCTTCCTCTAGTCAGCGGCTAGAGCATTCCCAAGGCACGTGGAACATTGTGGGTGCTCTGCCACGGCTACTACAGGAAACAGAGCCACATGCAAACACCCAGAGGGCTGGGGGCCGCCGCAAGATGGTTCCACAGCAGAACATCTGTCAGACCTGTGCTGCGACAGCCCTCCCTGTGGGTGCAGAGCTGGCCACAGCAGCGACGACTTTCCTGTGACCGTAAGAGGTCTAGGAGGTCCCTTTGTGGCCATGGAGCCCCCTCTGGTCAGAAAGAATCCTGGCTGAAGTGGGTGCTGGGGTCCTGCCAGTGTGCTCCCCACTCACCAGAGAATCATGGACACAGTACCCACTTAACAGGTAGGGAAACTAAGGCCTGCTGGGGCCCACAGAGGTCAAAGTGATGCATCAAGGACAAACACATGCCAAGTCTCTGGCAGTGCTAGGAAGGCCGCTCAACTGCCCTGCCTCGGGGTACAACAGATGGTGGCCCTAAGCCATCTCAAGTCCACCTCACCCAGGGGGAAGCAGCCCTCAGGTTCAGGAGCTCCGTGCCCTTCTTCAGATCCCGTGATAGAACACCACACCCCAAAAAGGGTCTGCCAACTACAAGACCCTAGCTGTCCCCTTTTCCCTAGCTCCCTGCGGGCCCCTCAACTCTGCCTGTCCTCCAAGAGGGGCTGCCCTGAGCAGTGCGTGAGGCCAGCCCGCCATGGCAGGGGACAGGAGCAGGGGCGTAGACGTGTCCCCCTCTCACCCCTGAGAACTGACAGATGTGGAGACTAACAGACCGTGGAAAGAGGAGAGCAGGCGGGTGCACACAGACGCCAGGGAGACGGGTGGACAGACAGACGGTGCTTACCTGTGGGCCGGGACCCATGGGCCCCATGCCTCGGGGAGGGTTCATTCTCTGCATTGATCCTCCCATGTTGGGGTGGGCTGCGTGAGAGAGGAAGCATGTCGTGGGCCTGCAGGAGCAGAGGGAGTAGGAGCTCTCCTGACACTCCCAACCACCCTAGGCCCACCCCGTCCTCTCTACCTTGTTGTCGTGTGGGATCCATGGAATTGGGCAGCAATGGCTGTGTCCCAGGAACTCCTCCCGGAGGCTGAAAGAGATGTAAGACACACGCTGAGGAGCTGCTCCGGAGCTGCTGGACCCGGGGAGAGGCATCTACCTGTCCACCCAGTTCCCCGCCTGACCACTTCTCTGCCTGCCGGCAGGGGAATGGTACCCCAGGCACACCAGTCAGCTCGCACTGGTGTTAGCTGAAACTGCAGCACTGTCGGGGACCTCTGTGGGAGGGAAACCAACGCCCCATCCCACTGTCTTGGGGTAGGGAGTCTGCATACCCATCAGAGCTCTGAAGTGTGGTAGGAACATCCTCTAGGTCTTGCTCTGGCTGTACCACCAACCACCTTCCTCTCAGGGGCGGCGCTGCTCACTCCCTCCTCCTGCCCAAACCCCAGCCATGCGGTTGAAGCCAAACCCCATCCTGCCTTTGTCTCACAGAGACATTCCTCATTTTAGCTCGACTTCAAATTACAGGGACGGAGACACCCACTACCTAAAATCCTATCACTGTGGGAAGCCCTATTGAAAAGGTAACAAAGGAAGAGGAGGCCTTTGGGATTGAGATGGGGAAACTGAGGTCACAGGCCTGAGGGCTCCCCGTCACAGGCCGCAGAGGCAGCCACTAGGAGAGGGGCAGGGGTGCTGGATGAGAACCTGGCTCCAGAGCTGGGGCCATCGGCAGTGCTGGTGTGGTTACTAAGGAGAAGGTAAGCACGGGGGGCCACGGGTTTCCTGGGTGAACACTTGGCACACCCACTGTGAAAAACTATTAAAAGCAATTGACTTGAGATTGAAGTTATTTCAGCTGCAACTGGAAAAAGGGAGTAGGAGTTGCTGGCAGGGGAAGTTTGTTTCCAGGACCCCATCCCTTAGGGCTAAACATGAGCCTTTGCCTCCGAGAGGAAAAGCCTTTGGTGACAGCTGGTCATCTTTCCTCATCTGCAGGTGCCAATGGCCCCAGCCCAGGCTGTGCTGCTGTGGGGGAGGCTGAGTGGGGAGCTCCTCTGCCTCGAGCTCAACCTCCAAACAGGTTCTGAAACGAGGTGGTGCGAAGTGAAGGGACAGACTGTCACTGATTCCCCTAGCTTCAGAATGGAACAGGGGGGCAAGTGTGTGAGGTTAGGGTGCGAGAGGATTGTGTGAGGGCCTAGGGAGTGCCTGATGTTCACCAAGCAGAATTGGCATTTTTGTTTTTTAAAGACAGGGTCTCTTGCTCTGTCACCCAGGCTGGAGTGCCATGGTGTGATCATAGCTCACTGCAGCCTCCAACACATGGGCTCAAGCAATCCTCCTGTCTCAGCCATCCCAATAGCTGGGACTATAGGCACGTGCTGTCACACCTGCTAATTTTTAAATTTTTTTTGTAGAGATAGGAAGCTCCTATCAAACTCCTGGGCTCAAGGGATCCTCCTGCCTCAGCCTCCCAAAATGCTAGGATTACAGGTGTGAACCACGGCACCTGGCCCACAGCGGCATTTAGCACCTGCTGTTTCCGTCTGCCTGAGGTGCTTAGTATCAGTCTTTCCAATCCTTGGATTTTAGTTGTTCCGGCCTCTCACTTTCTCCCAGCCCCGCTTCCTGGCCCTGGGTTCCCTAGCTCTGAATCACTTGGCTGGTTTATGCCTGCCCACTGGGGGTTTGTGGTTTTTATAGAGTCCTGGTGACTCAGAAAAGCCTACCTCTAAGGCTGTCTGGATTGGGGGATCTCAGGACATGGAGGTGGATGGGGGACCTTCAGGGTCGTGAGCTACCCAGTGTAGGACCACCCTATCCAACCCTGACGGCACAGCCGCGGGGCGTGGCAGACACTCTGTCCAGGTAGCCCAGTGCTGACCACAGATTCTTGGAGAAAGCTCCTCGTTGGATTCCTCAAACCCTCCAATGTGTCAGAATTCCAGGAGCAAAGCTGAATTGATCAGAGGCTCAGAGGGGGCCTGGAGGTTGCATCCCTCACTGAGGTGACCCTGAGACAGGGAGAGACAGGCTGGACCTCTTCTATCAGGGAAAGAAGGTGTGCAGTGACCAAGGAAAGGGGTCTTGCACTGAGAGGCCGAAGCCCTCAAACTTGAGGAGGAAAAACAACGGCTGGTATATGGGACCGTAATTACACACTGTGCACCTTGGGGCCTGCAGGGGAGCAAGACGCTCTGGGGCAGCTCTTCTCCTACAGCACAGCGTGTGGGGCAAGGCACAGGAAGCGTCCGCCCAGGAAATGGACAAATCCCCGCTGCACTGGCGTGCTCTCTCACCTGCCCCGCCAGCACAGCCAGCCTGCCAGGTGGGAGCTCTGCGGAGATGTATGTGGGAGGGCTCTCTGACAACCCAGCCACTCTCCTAAACCCGGCTCAACTCCACTGTCACCGCGCATCCAACCACCCGCAACTTGAAAAACAGCAACTCTCCATGCAGTCTCTAGCCAGGGAGGCAGATGGGAGGCGGCTGGGCAAGACCCTGAGGCCACGTCACTGACCCTTTGCTTCTTGTTCCCCTGAGGGCCCTTCTCACTCCCCTGACCCAGAAGGCACAATGATAATGGCCTGTGAGCCCTAGCAAGTCCTCTAGTCTCTGCCCCCTCCATCTGTCACAGGAGAGAACTGGGCTAACTCGGGTGACACAGGGCTTGTTAATGGCAGTCCCAATGAGGGCACCCTTCAAGGGACGATACCTGTGGAAGGGGCACATCCCTCTTTGGAGGATAAAAATTTCTTGAGTTCACAGGAAACTGGAAAACCAGTGTAGACTTCTTTTTTTATTTTGAGACGGAGTCTTACTCTGTCACCCAAGCTGGAGTGCAATGGCATGATCTCACCTCACTGCAGCCTCCGCCTCCTGGGTCCCAGCGATTCTCCTGCCTCAGCCTCCTGGGTAGCAGGGATTGCAGGTATGTGCCACCTCGCCTGGCTAATTTTTGTATTTTTAGTAGAGACAGGATTTCACCATGTCAGCCAGGCTGGTCTCGAACTCCTGACCTCAAGTGATCCCCCCACCTGAGCCTCCCAAAGTGCTGGGATTACAGGTATGAGCCACCTCGCCCAGCCCCAGTGTAGAGTTCTAATGGGGGGGGGTGGCAGAGAGGTTAGGAAAATTGGTTTGTAATGCAAAGTGCAGATGACGGATTTATCCCCCATTTGCTCTCAAGTGGCTGCTCATGCTTAGCTGCTGAATAGAAATATACACATTCCCTCTCCATGTCTCTTAATTGCCAGAAGACGGGCCACAATTAGGATAAGGAAGTAGCTCCTCTCTCCCTGGCAGAGGCCAGTTTGGACCAAGGAGAGCTCCTGGGTGGGTGGGTTCCGGGAAGGCTGCTGCTGAGGTCTTTATGTGCCATGGCAAAGCAGGCCCAGTGGTGATGGGTTAAAGACAGATGGGGCTGAGCGTGGATGCTCATGCCTGTAATCCTGGTACTTTGGGAGGCTGAGGTGGGTGGATTACCTGAGGTCAGGGGTTCGAGACCACCCTAGCCAACATAGTGAAACGCCGTCTCTACTAAAAAAAAATAAAATAAAATAAAAAATAAAAAAAAATGAGCCGGGCATGGTGGTTGACGCCTGTAATCCCAGCTACTAGCGAAGCTGAGGCAGGAGAATCGCTTGAACCTGGGAGGTGGAGGTTGCAGTGAGCAGAGATTGCGCCATTGCACTCCAGCCTGGGCAACAAAGTGAAACTCTGTCCCAAAAAGAACACAGATAGGGGCAGCAATCTTACATCTGTGAAAGCTGATGAATTGGGTGGGGTAGAGCACGATTAGCACTGGGCTGGAACCAACTCCAGCCCAGCTCCCTTTGGAAAGTCACTCCTCCACTGTGACCTTTTGTTTCCTCATCTGTGATGTATCCAGGGGTCCCTTCTTTTGCTCAAAAAGCTGGGTCTCTAATTCCTCTCGTAATTTGTCCCCTTCATGTCAGAAAAAATACAAAATGAAGGACTTTTGGAGAAAAAAGATGGAAACCTGATACGCAATTTAACATTAAAACTGGAGAGCCAGTCGGGTGCAGTGGCTCATGCCTGCAATCCCAGCACTGTGGGGCCAACGTGGGCAGATCACATGAAGCCAGGAGTTTGAGACCAGCCTGGCCAACATGGTGGGTGTGGTGGCACATGCCTGTAATCCCAGCTACTTGGGTAGGACTGCTAGAGAGCAAGACTTGGTGTCAAAAAAAAAAAAAAAAAAAAATTGGAGACCCCTGGTTAGGAGCATCTCTCCACAGTCCCTGCATCACTTCACTCAGGAGCTTTCTTGCAGAGCCCTGAGAACGATAAGTGTCACACTCAGACAATGCCAATTTAATTGGTGACTAAACTCCCAGCTCCAAAGGCAACAAAGGCTGGATTTGCTGGCACTGCTGGCAGATTTTTTTGAAAGGCTTTTGCAAAGTCACTGAAATAATTCTATTTTAAAAAAATTTGGGCAGAAAACTTCCCTGGTATTTCTTGAAAGTTTCTTTTAAGTCTGTCTATACTCAAAAGAGGCGTCTATTCGTATTTACCTCTGCAGCTCCCCTCCTGCCCTGAACCAAGGAGGGGGGCATGCGGGCTGACTTCTCCAGACCACCTAGAATTGCCAGCCTTAATGGGCCAGCGTAAGGCATACGACCCCAAGCTGAAAAGCCCTCCCCATAATCAAACCCCTTTTCTATTTACACGAACAAATCCTTTCTTGTTTTGAGTTGGGTCTGGGAAGCAGGCAGACATTGCTGAAAAACTCACAAATCTCCTGCTCTGCTGCATCCAGGATCCTGATCTAAGCATTCCTACGGGCCATTTCCCCCCCTAATAGCAGGATTATATTTACCAGCCTTGGCAATTCTCAAAAGCTTCCAGGAAAAAAATGCACATTGTCAATTAACTTCATTAAGGAGGAAGACCCTCTTCCAAGAAGAGGGTGGAAGGGAGGGGCAGGGCATTTACCATCTTCTCTAGAATAGCTGAAACGCTGCATCTGCTGCCACCTTCTGAACCCCAGAATGAACTGTCCAAAGGCCATCTAGAGAGGCCGGTGACACACCACGGGCACAGCGGGGGCACGGAGTCCTCTCTGGGGAACAGTTAGTAAGCTACTAGCCACGTTAAACCTGTTCCTCCACCCCTCAATCCTTTCCCTCAACTTTCATTTTGAGTCAAAGTCTACCTAGGGCCAAGGATGGCTGAGGGAAGGGGGAGAGAACATGAAAAGGTACAGTACCTGGTTTCCCATTCTGATCGGGGGCCTGGGGCCGCCTGCGTATCGCGGTGACATAAAAGGCTGCAATTATAGGGAATTAGTTCAATGACAGCCTGCTCTACTGCACAGTGACAAATACAAAGGCTCTCCACAAAGTCCCGTTTTGTTATAACTAGTGATCTTTTAAGTTCTCTTTCTCCTGGTAGCCTCTTCCCTTTAAGCAAAACTTCCTTTGGGCAGAGGGAACGACAGATCCACACAACAAATGTGTCTCCCAACTCCACATTTTTTCATGGAGATCTACTGTGGGTGGAAGGGCAACGGCTGGGACTTTGCATAAGAAACAGAAAAACAGTGAAATCAAGGCAGGGCAGAGGAGGAAACCTCTGCTCTCCGTAAGGGCAAATAAAAGGGTTAAGGAGGACTTATACGTAACATTTTAAGGGTCTGCAGACAGAGCTGGACACACGAGCACGCACACGCGCGCACACACACACAGAAACCACCAGCGGGGATGGATAGGGGAGCGAGGACTTGGGGAAACGCCATGGAAACGGGAAGGAGACAGTGGGCTCCCTAACTTAATGCAGGGGAATGGCAGGAAAGCTTTCTCAGCAGCACGAGTGCACAAAGAAAAGGCTAGTTACAAACAAATGGTGAACCAAACTCAAAACCAAACCAAAAGTGAGAGAGGAAAAAACAAAAACGCAAAGGCCGCTGACAAGGTCACAGAAATATATATATATATTTTTCCTTTTGTTTCGTATCCAAGCTGGGTGTGATGTCTGAGGAATGAAGACTATCTTTAGAAAAAAGAAATTTCTAAAAAAATTTCGTTGGTCAATAAAGACTCGCAGGCAGTGGCTAGAGCACATTTTGATTTTTGTTTTTCCTCTGCGGGCTCTCTGCTTCCTCCGCGCCCCGCGCCCCCGGCGGGCGGGAGCGCCACGGTGCGTTTACCTGACTGTGGGGTCCCATCATGCTGCTAGGATTGTGAGGTGGAGGCTGTGCGTGCGGCGAGGGCTGTGACCCCGGAGGACCCTGTGAGGCCAGACAGTAGAGGCAGGTTATAGATCACAGCACATGGAGAAGCGCAGAAGAAGCTTAAAAGAACAAAAATTAAACCAAAACGAAGGGTGGGCGGCGGGCGTGCGGGGGGTGGGCTCTGGTTGGTGGGAGGTGGTGGAGCTGCTGCTTTGGTCGCCGGCTCAACGGTGTAAAACGGCGAGCGGGAGCGAGAGAAGCTGATCAATACATTCAGGGGGGTTGAAAGAACAAAAAATAAAATGAAGCACCTCTGTCAAAGCACACGGAGTACGGTCCTGGACACAGCCTACCCTTGGAGCAGAGTTTGCCATGTTAAATACGTTGGTTGAGACAGGCTCAGAGGAAGTACAGTGACGCACAGACACAGGGACCCAGGTGCAAAGCATGTAGGTGCCGCTTGCAGGGGAGGTTGGGAAGGATCGGGAAGGGCCCTGCCCTCAAGGAGCTCACAATCTGGGGTATGGTGACATGGCTATGAGTGACTCAAGGGAGGACTGATCAAGTGGCAGGGAGAGGCCCAGGTGACCAATCTCCTGGGGGCAGGAGGGCCGGGGGCACTGACGGACAAGTAACAGAGGCGGGAGGAGCCAGAGGCACCACAGATGTAACACACAGGGAGTGGGGGGACAGACAGTGAGTGAGGGCCACGCGGTGTGGGCAGCGCAGCTTCGCACACTGTGAATTCACCTGCATTTCAAAGCAGCCCTATGACGTAGGGTTTCTCATTCCAACTTTTACTGATGAGGAAAATGAGTCTCAAGGGATGAACCAACATGGCCACAAAACTGGTCAGTGGCAGAGCCGGGATGAGAAGCCCTGTGGGTCCAAGGCCCATCCCCAGCCCCAAAACCCAACAGCCTTGGTGCAGAGGTAGGGAGAAGGGGTAGTACATGAAGGGTAGGGACCCCTGACTGCTGGGTGAATGGGTGAGCTGTGCTTTCCATACCTCTGTTCCAAGCTGACCCCCACCCCAACCGCCACAACCCTGGGCTATGCTGACCTCGACTCCCCCAGAAGACACAGGCAGATGAATTCACTTAAACCTCGGGGTTGCAAACTATAGACTGCAACTCACTCATCCATTTAGCAAGCTGCAATAATTATTTCTTAAAACTCCGAGGCAATCAAAAAAAATGTCAGAGAGCTTTGTGTATTTTAAGGCAGGTGTCTTTCACGAACACCAGTGGCATGTGTAAATCCTCGTGTGTGTACAGACTGGGTCACAACGCCGAAGGACTTTCCTAGCGTGGGTCAAGTCAGTGAGCGTGGAGAGCTGCCTCAGAAGCATGTTCCAGCCCACCTAGCTGGGGATGCCGATGCCAGGGGTGAGGAGACAGGCCCCCATTCGCTCTTCCCCACCCATGATTGTGCTGTTTTTTAGAAGTTGGCTTTTAGAAAAATTCAAAATGCAAACAGGGGATGAGTATGGCTAAATTAAAAAGAAAGTGGAGCTGCCTAGATAGGGTTTCCCCCTCGGCCCTCTCCTGCAGAGCCAGGCTGCCAGCCGCCTGCCTGCTGGGGAGGCAGAGCCCAGGGCTGGGGAGGAGGGGCAGGTCCAAGCCAGCGGGCGTGGGCCCACCGAGAAGAGGTGTGCAGAGAACATCACAGGGGGCTGTACAGGAACCCGACGGCGCCGCCGCTGACAGGCCTGGGAGTTTCTTGGCCAAGCGAGGAGCTGCTCACTTCCGGAAAGCTCCGAGGAGCAGATGTTCCCCTACCTGCCATGCTACTAATTTCAACAAGTGTGTGTCTTTCTAGCGGCTGCCAGCAACGGCATGGTTTGTTACCATGAGCAATTTTCTTAATTAACAGACATTAATTAGCCATTTAGCAATTTTGCAAGCATTTGTTTAGCGGCTTTCCTAAACATGAATACCACTGTGATAATGGCACTGATTAGAGGGTCCCCTAATTAACAGTACAGGGAAGGAAAATTGAAATCACATAAATTAAAAAGGGAGGGGAAGTTAATGAAGGCGGGACATATTTGCACCTGCAAGTCTTTTGTACCACGAAACTTGGGTGTAATGTAAACAAAACAAGATAATTTGAAGCCAACCCCCAAAAAAAAGAAATATGAAAAGAACAGAGGAGGAAGGTTCAAGGGTGAGGTCCAGTTGCCAAGAGGGGGCAAAAGGCCTCCTGTTGGTTCCTTGGCTCTTGGCAAGAAAGCAGCGCCTCCTCCCTCGCGTCCTTCCCTTCCTGGTAACTGAGAGCTTCATCAAGGCGAGTGGCGGGGCTCTGGGCAAGCCCCTCACACCTGTGTGCCCCCTGCCCAGGGAGGTCAGGCGGCTGACTCAATGACCAATTAGAAAAAACACAAGTGAAGCACACGAGAGCGTGTGGCGCACATGGTGGGGCCTCAGTCGACAGCAGCCTTTACAAAGAACCAGTGCGCCAACCTGTGCCGAGGTTCAGAGAGCAAGGCTGGCGTGTGTGCCTCCCTCAGAAGCCCCCCTGGGGGACTCTGGTGACCAGTCTCTGGATGAGCATTAGTGGCACAAGCTTGCTCTTGGCGCAGCTGCCTCAAGAACAAAAGGTGATGAGCGGTAAGGATGGAGCCAGGCTGGTTGGGGAGACCCAGCCCAGCCCCACAACCTCTCTGGCTCGTGGGGAACGGTGGGGAAGGAGCTGTTATATCTAGGGCAGGAACGGCAGCTCACAAGTCTCCCCTCTGGCTTGGAATGATGAGCACCAGGAATCCTGGCCCAGGCCAGCCAGTCACTCAGGGAGAAAATCACACGGCATTCTTGACAGAGGCCAAGCTAAAGCTCAGTACCCACCTCCCCAGGGCACGGAGCTCCTCTCCCACCTGCAGTGAAGTGCTGACAAGTTCTGCCTGCCCACCTCCCGGCACACAGCCAAACGCCTGCCATTTCCCAAAGGGCCACCCACATCCACATCCACAGAGAGCCTCTGTGCGTCCCGGCTATCTCTACTCAGCCTGGAGCTCCGTCACTACGTTCCCCGTGTCTGGGCTGTGTCCCTAAGACCCTGCAGCATCACGGGAGGAACCCTGCATAGCCCAGCACAGTCTCATGAGCAGAGAACCATGTTTGTGGAAGCACTTGCTTCTGCAAAGAACATGACAGATGAGCTGCCCATCACTGTGAGCAGTCAAGGGCTCTGCTGCCCTGTGTTTTTATTAGACGGTCTCATCTTCCTTCCCAGCCTGCATTCTCAACAAGAGATCCACGGGTAGGTTTGGAGAAGACGGACTTTGTGCTCTTTTGGGTTTGTTACCCACTTGGGCAAAAGGCTATGAAGGAGGCAGACAATAAGGAAAAAGGATAGAGGTTGAGAGCTCTATCTTTGGTGGGATGGGGGCTCCCCTCTTCCTCAAACTCTGAAGAGACTCAGTAGGCAGGCAGAGTGGACTATGGTGGAAGGTAAGAGGAGGGGGGGAAGTCTCAAAGCTGATGATGCTTTTCCACGCAGGACAACTCTCCGGTAAGGCTTCCACTCGCTGAAAGCTTTTGAGGAACCCAAAATGGGTGCATCTGGAAGGCTGCTTGGCCAGCAGTCCCAGTTCCATTTATACCATCTCCCACCCATGGGCACTGGATGACTTTGGTTACAGATGCTGCCTAATTAACCCTCCAGGGATGCAGTGGATTGGGCAGATGGCACCCTGGAAGTGTGCAAAGTATCAAGCCAGACTAGGGTGGCTGAGGGTCCTTACTAGGCACTTAGGGAGAATGGCATCCGCCCAGGGGTCACCTGTTTGTCAGGTGGCTCTGACAGATTCTATCATCCCTTCCTCCAATATTTTTATTTCCAGGGGAGGAGAAAAGAAAGGCCCATGACAGAGGTGTGACCTCTCTAAGACCACAGAAAACTAGACTAGTTGGTGTCTGAGCCACATCTCCTAACTCTAGCCCAGGGTTCTCCTCACAGCATCACATTCCCATTCGCATCTCTTTAGGGTTTGGAAGGAACTGGGTTCGAATCCTGGCTCTGCCACTGACTGCACTTCCATTTTCTTATCAGTGGAATGGGGCTGTCAGGGTGACAATAATGGTGAGTGTGGTCTTTACCTGCATAAACTCATCTAATCCTGGACTCTTCGCAGTAAGGAATCAATAGCAACATTTTATTGCCAAGGAACTGAGGCTTGGAAAGATAAAGGTACTCCAGGATTGCATAGCTATTACGTAGTGAAGCCGGGCCTCAATGTCTGATTCTAGAGTATAAAGGGGTCCTGGGTGGCCCAACATTCTACAAGCCTGCAAGCAGCACCTCTGGGTCATCTGTCAGGGCAGAGAGCAAAGAGCGAACTGCAACGAATCCGAGACGCTGAAGGACTTGGGAGTGCACTGAGACGCTGGGTGCTGACCTCCTATGTGCCCACCCAGCCCCATGTTGGGTCTGGAGGCACATCAGGCTTGTCCTGGCCGAGAGGAGCTCCCAGGCTGAGGAGAAAAATGAGGACACAGAAATAAGCGTAAGTGTTGGCTTAACCTGCCAGCGGCTCCAAGAAAGGGTGATGCCTACCTCCCTCTCACTCCCGGACAGGTCAGCTGAGGCCCAGAGTGGCCACAGAATGTAGACCTGGTACCCCCATGAGCCAACTGGAGCTGGGATGAGAACTGGGGTCCCCTGATGGGTCAGAGCTCTTTCCACTGCACTGCACTGGCTCTGCAGGGGGATGGCAGCAGGACGGGCCCTCAGGGAGACCCCAATGTGGGGGAAAATCCCCGCTTCTGAATCTGGGAAAAGGAGGCAGGAAACACGCCCACTTCCTGTCTGGCCTTCCAGCTGCCCTGGACCCTCTTAATGGACTCGCTATTCTATCTCAGCCAGCCCCACGATCTCTGAGTGGAGACAACTCACTCTCGTAGTTCCTTGTTATTCTTTCTCCTGTAATTTCAGCACCGGGTAGTGCTCCCTCCAGCAGCTCCTGAGAGCCACTTAGGCAGGGCCCAGGAGGCTCTGTTACGGGTGTGATCGAGGCAAACACTGGGCCATTTCACAAAAACTCCGAAGTGTGGACACTGATGGTTTAGTGAAAAAGCCTTTACCCACATCGACGCCGTGGGGAGCAGAGCACTCCCACAGCAACACGGATTCAAGGACTCCGCAGAAAAGCATTTCAGAACCATCAGCAGGACCCCAGCCCTCCCGCACACTCCGGCTAAGTTCCTGCCCTTCATCGGAAGCTGTCCTGGAGAGACGGGCTGTGGTGCGGCAGGAAGCACCCGCCATCACGCAGGCCTGGGATTCAACCCCAGCTCCTCCGGGTCATGCCAAGTCCTGATTCCCAACGGTTCTGAGCCTCACGGCCCTCGTAAGGGAAACGAGGACTATTCCAGAAACACTGCAGGGTCCCCAGTCCTGGTCCCCATCCTCCTGCTCCTATGGCCACTTGCCTGCCCTTTACAAGGAAAGCAGGAGCTTGATGTCTGGCCTCATCTCGCCAGGCCTGATGAAGGCCCTGTGCCCTCCTTCATAAGCCTTTCCTGCTCGAGGCCTTCAAGTGCTCTCTAAACACAGACCCCTTCCTGACTCTCTAACTGGGGGTGCCATGTGGACCCCTCCAGGCCGGGCTACTCACCCCCACGGGAACCTCTGCGGCAAGGGCCCAAACAGAGCAGCAGGGCTGAGCTAGCAGGTGACCACACTGCCATGGGCAAGGGGCAAGATCTAATAAGCCCCTGGGTGGGCACAGCTAATACCCTGGGACTCACAGGAACCAGGAAGAAAACTTAGTACTAAAAGGGTGACCACGTTGGTCTTCTGAGCTAAAGATTCTTGGAGCTGGATGGAGGATAGCTCCCTAAAATTAAAACAAAAAACAACTAAAACAACTGGGCACATTGGCTTACACCTGTAATCCCAACATTTTGGGAGACCAAGGCAAGAGGATTGCTGGAGCCCAGGAGTTCAAGACCAGCCTGGGCAATATACCAAAACTCCCATTTCTACAAAAAAATAAAAAAGTTAGTCAGGTGTAGTGGTGAGCACCTGTGGTCCCAGTTACTCAGAAGACAGAGCTGGGAGGATCCCTTGAACCAGGGAGGTCGAGGCTGCAGTGAGCCATGATCATGCCACTGCACTCTAGCCTGGGTGATGGTGAGACCCTGTCTCAAAAAAAGTAAGAACAAAATAAATCTACACCGATGTTTTAAAGAAGAAAACAAGCTACGTGTTAAATATTTCCCAGACTCACTGCTGCTTCCCCCATACTCCACCCCGTATGCTACCCATATTCCTCACATCTGCCTAGAAATCATGGGCTTGCAGAGAAACAGTGCTGAGACTCAAGTCCTGGCTCTGTGGGTTTGGAGGCGTGCCTGGGAGGGGCGTGTGTGAGGACAGGCTGTGGCACGTGCTGAGGGCACTGGTCCCAGAAGCCCAAAAAGCACCGAGGCTGGAGTCCTGGCCTTGTGGCCCTGGGTCTCGGGCAGTGCATCCCTAAAGCGAGGTGGGGAGTACAGGCTATGCTTCTCTCATGGGTCACGAAAGCTGTGAGAGTTCTCTGTAAGCTGCTGACAGCTACCCAGACAGAAGCCATTACCACCCGGCCAAATCTGCCTTTTGTCTTCACAGAAGGCTGCCGGGGAAAGGGGACTTGAGGCTTGAGGTTGTTAACAGATAAAACACTCCACACATCCCCATCCCTCCTGACTCCTAGGACACTGGCCACTGGTCTGGAGAGGCTGAAGGAGTGTGTTTTCTCGCCCAGCAGCAGGACACAGAGGACCTGTGGTACTGGTGGCCTGTGTAATCTGCCTGTTAGGTGTGTCACTTTAATTGAGTGAATATAAAATTACAATAATTATACACGGCAAAAGGCACTTGACAGACAATCCAATTTGCTCCTTGGTCACAAATACTGACAGAAAATGCCGTAAGCTCAGTCTGGGGAGAAGGCCAAGGTGTGTTCAGGTGCGCCTGACACCCAGGATCTGTCACGATGGCCTGCCTCACTCACAGACCCCAAGGAGAGGGAAGCTGACTACCAGACGAGGGCAGGAAAGGAAGCAAGTCACTTTACATGCAGCTCTTTAGAGGAAAAGTTATTTCCTTGTTTCAACCCATGGGAATGAACTTGGCATGGCTTGGAGAGGGGGTGTGTGCAAAAGGGGTGTGTGTGTGTGTGTGTGTGTGTGTGTGTCCCCTGAGGAGGGGTGTGTGTGTGTGTGTAGAGGGTGTGTCCTGAAGAGGGGTGTGTGTGTGTTTACAGGCCAGAGCTGGGGCTGAGACACTAACTCAAGGGCAGAGGGCGACTAAGTTGCCTGCCTGCACACATAGCATGGGCCTGGCACAGTAGGTTGGTCCTCAGGGGGCTGAGCCGGGCCACCCAACAGTGGAGCAACTGCCTGGGCTTCTGTGTGGTCTCCAGAGAGCTCACAGTCAGGGGGGACCCCCGGCGACCCAGCAGAAGAGCCCACGACAATCAATGGCCCTCTGTGGGCAGAGGACAAGGAGGGGACTGGGTTCAGAGGTCTGGCAATGGCATGGGCCATCTTCCTGGACGGTGGGGAAGTTACCAGTTAGAGAAAGCAGGAATGTACTGCATCTCCCCCTTGTAGTCACCTCTGCATAAATACCAGGGGATCCTTACAGCCACCAAGCCCCACTCGTTGCAAAGGTCAGCAAATGGTTCATTGATCTCCACGCGAGTGAAGTCCCCAGCTGACCTCCCTTCCTCCCAGCAGTCTCTCCAAGGAACCAGGGCAGCACTGGGCGGACAGCGAGGGTGCAAGGTTTGCACCATCAGGAATCTGGCTTCCCTGGAGAGCCCTGCTAAGACATGAACAGGGGGCGGTCAGTGAAGGCTCTGCTCACCAGGCATGAGGCTCACCTGCCTCCTGGAGGAACAGAATCAGCAGGCAATGGTTTCCCACACAAAGAGAGGAAACATGGCAAATGGAAAGTACAGGTGGTGTCTAAAACCTAACGTGGAGTCCTCCACAAACTGCTCATTTTTTAAATGAGCGCCTCCTCCAGCACCTGGCCTGTGACTACGCCATGATGCAGACAGAAGACTGAACCTCAGGAATGTGAGCTCATTGGTTCCAGGTCCAAGCTGCTTCCAAAGTCTAGGCTGGGTCCCTTGCACCAAGCTGTGTACCAGGGCAATGGCTGGTCTTGGCTGCAGCACAAGGACCCCAAGAACACAGCCACCAGGCTCAGCTCGAATCAACTCAGGGCCAAACTCCTGCCTGCCACTTGTTTTTATAAATTAAGTTTGATTATAATACAACGTAAATTAAGTTTTAATGGAACATGGTGCAAATAAAGCTTTGTTGAAACAGAGCCATACTCACTTGTGTTCTGTCCACCGCTGCTTACAAAGACCTGACGGCCCACAAAGTCTAAAATATTTCCTAGCTGTTCCTTCGTGGAAAAAGTTTGTAGACCCCTGAGTTAGATGACGGTCCTCAAGACTAAAGGGGGGAAAAACTGAAGTCTTCTTTTTCAAGGAAAAACAAAACAGTGCTGCACTTTCTGATTTTAACCTCACATTTCTCTTGTAAGGCAGATGAAGCAAAAGTTAACCCCATTTTACAAAGGGAAAACTGAAATATAGTGACATTAAGGCATTAATTATCAGAGAGCCAAGATGTATGCCACTGAGGAAAAACAGAATGAGCACCGGCCAGGCATAAGCGCACCCGAATTTGGTTCTCACACCAACACGCTCCATGCTCTCTCATCAATAAGCCCTGGGTCTCTTGGCCACTGCTCCTGAATACAACGATAGTGCATCATTGTAACACAAAACCCAGCACTGATGCCCAGCCGGCTGGTCCCAACCCTCCTTGCTGATGGTCTCCCCAATTTCATTCTTGCCACAATGCTGGGGAAGAAGCCCTTCCCTTGTTTACCCTTCCTTTGTTTATCAGCACAAATATTCTGGGAGCTTGAATCTCAGCCTTGAGTTCTTTTGGCAGATTCAAACTGTTTGGACCCTTTCCTGTGGTGTGAATTGGATTCTCTAGGGTCATCTCAGCTAGGAAAAGGCTCCACCTCGAATGGCTGTGGTTGGGAAGGGGCAGGGTATGAGACACAACTTTGCCTCCAGCTACGAAATGCTTAAGGAGGGTCTTCCTGCTGGAGATTCTCCCTGTGTGTCCACATGTATCCATACAACGGGGCACTCTTTTCAAGAACACAGCTCAATATCCAGAACATATGGGCAGAGCCCACCTCTACCTGGCAGTCAATCTAAACAGGCACTACGTCCCAGTACCCTGAGCTAAGTGCTGGAGACAGGTAAACAAGCCTGTATTCTGCCCTTCCCTAAAGAGCTCCAGGCTGGCCAGCGAGACCAGGGTCTAACACTCTAACAGAGGCAGAGGTACCAGTGCACTGGGGAGTGAAGGATCACTGAAGAGTCACATTTAGGCAGGACTTGCAGAATGAACAGGTACCTTCTGGCACAGAAGAAAAGGAAGGGGATTCTGGACTGTGAGGATGGCATTTATGCAGCCCAAAGGCAGGCTTGAGAGGGGTTCTAGAGGACTTTATGCACAAGATGGTGAACCTGGGGATGGGACCACCAGGCCAAGGAGGAGGGTACTAACATTTGGGGGCTAGATCAAGGAAATGGAAATATGATCTGTATCTTGGGAATCACATATCTATTATGTTCCTTTCCAAAGATGTTTCTACACCCTCTCTCAAGTTGGAAACTTATTAGATTCCTACCTGTGAGTGGCTCCTTCCATCCTACCTGCTGTCCCGCTAAGCCACATCCCAGCCCTGCACAGCCAGCCTTCTTTTATTTAAAAAATTTAGCGACAGGGTCTTGCTATGTTGTCCAGGCTGGCCTCAAACTCCTGAGCTCAAGCAGTCCTCCCACCTCAGCCTCCCAAGTGGGTGGGACTACAGGCATGGGCTCCCAGCCTTCTTTAACGCTGGCACAGGAGCTGGGAATCCTGTGCCCCAGGGGAGGGTCCAGGCAGCACCCCTCTCCCTCCGCGACCTCTACTGGTCCAGGACAGACAAGCCTGGGGAGGAAGAGATGGGCCCGGGGTCCAGACCCACTCCAGTCCTCTGGAACATGGGGTGAACATGGCCTTGCCAAGGGAACTGATCCTCTCCCCCCAGAAAAGACTTCCTTTTGCTCCGAAAATGGATAGTGCTGCAAAGACACATCCCACTCCTGCCTGTCGGCCTCCGCCACCACTCGCCAGCACTCAGGCTCCACTGTTAATCACGACAACACAGCGAAGGTGAGGTGCATATTAAAAAGGCACTGCCTCATCCGCCCAGAGAATTCCTGCTTTACTTTAAGCTCTCCAGACACACGGGTGCACACAGCCTTCCTGCCCTGCCCCTTCACCCCCAACTGTTCCAAAAAGTAATGATTCATCATATCCAACCAGGAAGGAGGGCTGCAGGGCCTTGGAAACCACAAGTCCAGAATCCCCATAATTCAACCCCAATTGCCCACTGAGCAGAAGAGGGCTAAGAATGGAACAGCAAAGTCTGCCAAGTTTTTTCCTTTTAGTCTTGCAGCCCCCTGGATGACTGGGTGGTTTTTCATGCCTCTTCCTCCCTGAGAAGCTTGGGGAATGGCCCAAGACTCCTTCCCTCTTCCTCTGTTAAGATGAAGCAACAGGATAGAGCAGGGAAAAGAATCAGGACTCTGGGGAGACTCAGGTTTGGGAGGCCAGGCCCACAGTCGCACGGGCAGGTGCAACAATACCTGGCAAACTCAGTGAAAAGCGAGAAGCAGCTCCGTGATGCTGATGGCAGAGCCCCAGATTCATGGGGCTTGGAGCCCGGCCTATAGTTCCCTCTGAAACGGACTTATCTCTCTTGTAAAATGCAGCTGCCCTACCTGCCTCACAGAGAACTGTGTAACTGAGATACCAGGAGTCAAGCACTTCGTTCAGGCCTTACCAAGAGCAGCTGCTAATACACCAAGCTGTGGCTCAGGATCTGAAATCCTTCAGGAGCCTCCTTATTACCCCACACAGCCTTCCTTATTACCTAAGGGAGCGACCTCGCTTGCCTACAACACATAAGCTGTCCTAAGCTGGTCTTGGGGTTGGAAGCAACCCCCTCAACAAGAGAAACCCCACCTTATGCTGCATGCCCTTCAGCAAGCTCCACAGGAGTCATCTGGCCCTGGAAGTGGCCCCCCATTTCTTTTGCCCTCAAAGCCTTTGATGGCTCAGAGGACAGGGGCCAGGTCTCTTCTGCTCACCACTGCACTCCCACGTCCACTCTCTCTAATACTGCTGCATTTACAGGTGGGAAGACTGTGATCCAGGAAGGTAAAGCTACTTCCCAGAACAGAAACAAGTTTCTAAGCTCTTGGACCTTGTCTACAACTCCAGAGTAAGTGCCTCGGGATTGGCTACTACAATTAATCTAAAGAAGAGGAACTTAACTAGATACGCAGGTTGAGCATGCCTTTTTTTGACCTTGGGGCAAGAAGAAGGCAAGACTTTATCAAAGTCTTCTTGAATAAAAGTGACCTGAGAGGGAAGAAGCTTCAAGAAGGGGAGGGGAGAAGGCTGCAGCCTGCAGAACAATCCGGGCAGACTAATGGAGGGGCAGAGGCCAGGTCTGAGAGCCAGCAGCTCCAGTGCTTGCCCTGTGGAACAGCTGGTCCAACAGTCGGGTGAGGGTAGCAGAGCTAGACCACGAAGAGCTCTGACTTCACTCTTCTAATGAAGGGGCACCACTGACAGGAAGAGCACCTGACAGAGGAGAAGAAGCCAGCTGCTCACCTCAGGTTAGCCTAATTTAGCTCTGCCCCGTGGGCTGTGACCACGTGGGGCAGAGGCTGCCCTGCCTCCCAACCCTGGGAGCCCAGCAGGGCTGGGCAGAAAGCCGTGGCTCATCAATGTGTGCTGAAGGAAGGAATGACCAGCATCTAGGAAGGAGCCCTTGTCAGATTTCCCATCTGCCATTCATTCTGATCACTTGCCTTACGCGGGTATCAGGCATAGCTGATGAACCAGGGAGAGCTGCTCCTGGTTTACAGGCGGGGAACACAAGCTCAGGTGAAAGTCACCAGTGACAGAATGCAGATGCACAGCTCCCCAGCTCCCCAGGTCAGAGCTGGTCTCCATCACACTCACGGCAGCAAGCCTGGGAGGAAAAGAATCAGAGGCTCCCAGATACACAACACCTGCCTCCCAGCCTCGACCTCCCCGGCAGCTCCTGTGCAGTGCAGCAGAGCACTGGGAGTCAAGGTGGCAGGGGGTAAGGGAGGTCAATCAGGTGGACAGGATGAAGGGAGGTCACATGTGAAAGGGCCAAATAGGGCCTGGTGCTTAGACGTGCCACATATATCGGTCAAACTGAAGGGTCACACACTAAAAAGCTAGTGGATCTCAAAAATACCCAGAACCTCTTCCACACATCAATGTCACTAAGGCTGGGCCACGCCCCTAAGACTCCCTTCTGGAAAGAGTTGAAACCCTGAGGCAGCTCTTGCTCTTGGGTAAGCTGGAAGACCTGGGTCTCCAGAAAAGAGCGGTCCCAGACACGCCCACAACAACTCTAAGGTCTCAAGAGCCAACCCAGCAGACACCAGGTGGGGCTTCATCAGCATCATCTCACGACATTCTCGCAGCTGACCTAAGAGGTCAGGGCTATCATTGCTCCCAATTACCAGATGAAGCAACAGAGGTTCAGAGAGGTAAACTGACTTTCTCAAGGGAACCCATGTGCCTACCCAGGCTGTGTGACACCCGAGGCCTCCAGGAAGGATGGACCACCTTCACAGGTGAGGGAGGGATGGGACCTAGCACCTTCCTGTCCAAGACAGAAGGGACAGATGAGCTGACCGCCACGCGGGGAGCTCCAGCTCAGCTGCTGGTCCACATGGATCCCAAAGCCCAGTCACTTATCTTTCCACAGCAGGAATAAATTATTACTGATATGAATATAGCACTGTGGGTTTCTTTTGAGACAGGGTCTTGTTCTGTTGCCCAGGCTTGAGTGCAGTGGTGTGATGAGGCTCACTGCAGTATCAGTCTCCGGGGCTCAAACCATCCTCCCACTTCAGCCTCCGCAGTAGCTGGGACTACGAGCCTATGCAACCACACCTGGCACATTTTTTAATTCTTCTTTTGTAGAGACAGGGTCTCACTATGTTGCTCAGGCCAGTTTTGAACAGTCCTCAAGCGATCCTCCTGCCTTGGCCTCTCAAAGTGCTGGGATTTGCAGGTGTGAGCCACCACACGTGGCCTGAATATAGGTTTATATGTACAGTCAATCCTCACCACAGCTCCGAAAAGGACATGGGATGATTTGCTACGCAACTGTTCCTACAGCACAGCTGAGGAAAACTGCCTGAAGAGGCTGGGTCACCGCCAGGCTCACACTGCCAGGAAGTGCAGGGCCAAGACCCTGTTCACAGCTACTCTGTGACCTCCCTGACGCTGAGCTGGGTGCCCTCCCATCCCCATGCCTGTGCTGCATACAGACCCGGCACTTCATGAAGAGTGTGCCCCTCTACCTACTCACCATGTCCCCAGTCTCCTTCCCACCATTTTGGTCTTGAGCAAGAAACAAGAGACGGGGCTTTTCTTTCTTTTTTTGAGATAGGGTCTTGCTCTGTTGCCCAGGCTGGAGTGCAGTGGCACAATTTCAGCTCACCGCAACCTCTGCCTCCCAGGTTCAAGTGATTCTCCTGCCTCAGCCTCCTGAGTAGATGGGATTACAGTGGTGTGCCACCACACCTGGTTAATTATTGTATTTTTGTAGAGACAGGGTTTCACCATGTTGGTCAGGCTGGTCTCGAACTCCTGACATCAGGAGATCCATCCGCCTCAGTCTCCCAAAGTGCTGGGATTACAGGCGTGAGCCACCGCGCCCGGCCCGAGATGGAGCTTTCTGAGAGAAAAGTTTACAGGATCACAGGTGGACCCGGCCCAGGAGGATTCCAAGGCCCTCTTTGGGAGAGGGTGTGTTTCAGAGAGACGTTGCCTAGAAGTGAATTTAGGCAGCAATAGGACATGAACCTGACCCCACACTGTGGGTCCTTGCATTCAGAACAGTGCCTCACACTGAGCTAGATGCTGGAATGGCCTCTGACCCCCAGGGCAGTGCCTGGGCCCAGAGCCCAGCCCAGACTTCCCTGAAGACCAGGTTCCTCCCACTGCGGCGTGAGCTTACTCAGGGGATCTGTCCTGATCCATGTAATGCCGAGGCGTGTTATTACAGGATTCTGCTGGAATTCTCTTCCTCAAACCTCTTCTGCTACAAGGGCTAAGGAATTTGACCTTTTTTTTAAAAAAAAAAAAAAAAGGAGAAAAACCTCAGTACAATTTGCTGAGAAGGTAGGTGGGGACAGGAACAGAAGGGAATCCACCCTCAGTCAGCTATGAAGAGACAAAACAAAAACACTCTCCAGCCCCACAGGGCCCCCAGCCACAGGGAACAATCACTCCGTCCTAAGAAAACACAAAGGAAAAACTCAGGTCCAAAGGGGAAAGGATAAACCAGCCCACGCTCTTAAAAAGCGTGAGGTGAAGGCAGCTACTGACACCCATCCTGCCAGTATCAGATCCACAGAAGCCAGAGATTCGGGAGTCAGTTTGCAGCCCGGGAGTACAGCCTCAGTGAAGGCTCGGCCAGGAGCAGCAGCAAGAACAGAGCCCAAGCCTCCCAAGTCCAAGAGGCCAGAGACTCCTTCCCCATCCCCTCCCTCAAAAGGGAAAGAGAGGAGTGAAAGTCCCACCCCGGGCTTGGGAGACCAGGAGAAGGTGGTGTGCAGCCCAGCTGGGCTCTGTGGCATGGGGCTGGCTCTGCGTTAGGGGGCAGTCGAGGCCCAAGCAGCTGCTGGGTGCTTTGTTACCGAGCAAATCTCCCAGGCGCTGCCTGCTGATGCATAGCTAACTGGGCAGCAGACATTGATTTATGTTCAACTTTCCATTTCATCAGCGAGAGTTACAGTGCTACATGTGGAGTTCACGTTTTTCGGAGAGGGAGGGAGAGGCGGCTCAAGTATGCAGACACAAACATGTCCACATGCGTGCACACAGGCACGCGCACCAGTCAGGGCCGCAACTTTTTTTCCTATTTAAGGGGGAGGGCAACGGGGCTGAGCCAGCCGCCGCCGAGGCAGCCTGGCACGTCAGGAGTAACCTTTTGTGCACTGTTGCTAGGAGCCCCAGTGCCGGTCATCTGCCGCTGGGCAGACGTTAGGCACCAGGCTGGCTCCCAGGCAGGGAGGGGAGCACAGCCTGACCTTTGCGGGGGAGGTGCTGGCAAGCAAAAAAAGGCTTTCTTCCCTCTCCTTTGCCCCAGGCCTCTTCTCACTGGCCAGGAGATTGTGGAGGGCAGGACCAGCCCAGACCCACGTGCTTCAGAGTGGCCAGCACCCGTCACTGGACAGAGGGGTAAGCTAAGGCCAAGAGAGGGCAGGCTGGCTCCTGAGGACACACAGGTGTGCAGCAGGGCTGGACTCCAACCAGGGTGTCCCACTCCCAGGGCAGGGGGCTTCAGGCGGGCTGCAGCACAGCAAGCAGAGGAGCTGCCATTCCCAGAGCCAAGTCAGTTTGGAACAGGTGGGGCCTGGGGGTGGGGAGAGCAGTGGTTCCCTACCTCCAACTGTGGCCTGGAGCCCAGCAGTTGGGGCGCCCCGCCTCCTCTCTAATCCTTCTCAGCAGGGGTGACCCTGCCTTCTGTCAGTCTGGAGGCAGACAGCAGGGCAGAGGAGCTGGAGGGGGTGGAGCAAACACATCCACCCCTGACACAGCACCTCTGTTCTCCTCCCCAGTGAGAGGCTGCATCTATCTGACTCCCCCCACCTGCAGGGAAGCAGACAGGGCCAGGAGAGGCCCAGAATGAGGAAGGGGTTTACTCCCCAATAGACAAGCAGTTATTAAGAAATTACGGACACCCCCGCCCCACCCAGGCCTGTCTTCCTCAGCAACTGGCCAATTGGAGCCTCAGTTTCTCGTGTATACACTGGGAATGCTGTTGGTTCTCAGGACTACCTCATAGGGTCAAATGAAATCACAGCATCACAGCAGGGGACAGCTTTTCTAGCCTGGAGAATGCTTCCACCAGCAACTATTAACGTAAGAGAGTGTCAGACAGTTCCACTCTCAGGCCTGAGAATACTGGCTGGGGTGGGCGGGGAGAGCTAGGCTGGGCAGCCGCAGGTACCAGGTCCATACGTGCCTCCTGCCTCCCACCTGTGCAGGCCACAAGCCAGGCCTCCTTCATGCTCCAACATCACCAGAGGCCACCAGTCACCGGCAGGGAAGCTGCCCTCAGTCTCACCCAGCAGCCACTCCTGCTCGGGCCACAGCCACCTCCAGAGGTGACCGCAGCTGGACTCCACACTGGCCAGCCTGCCAAGGGCCTGGCCCCTCCAGGCCATGGAGCCTCTTCCTGGGATTGCATTGCTCCCCTTATTAGGAACCTTCCATGGTCCCCCCTCTGACTTTAAGTCCTCCCTGTGTCTATTCTTGGCTCCATCTCCACACCCCAGCCCGCTGTCCAGGCCCCTGCCACCCCAAACTTGCCCCGTCACATCACATCCTGCACAGGCTCCCTCTTGCCCAGCACGCTTCCCTACTCCTATTCACTGCCAACTGCCTCCTCCTTCTCAACCCAAATGTCAGCCCCTCAGGGAGGCTTCCCCAGACAAGCCAGGCTGGCTGCTCCCTGCACCTGCCCACGGCATTCTTCCTGTCGACCTCTCCAGTGTGGCACGCAGTCACTCCCTGCCCCCTCCACCAGACTAAGAGCCCCTTGAGAGCAGGGTTCATGGCTGCCTCTTGGGTGGCTGACCTCAGATACCACGTCTGACCGAGGTGCTGAGGGACAACCAAGCAAGCCTGGCCAGGTCTCACATGATCAGGGCTCAGCTCCTTCCCCTGCCCTGCCTTCACCTCACCATTATGTCAGGTAGGTTGGGACCCCAGCCCCCACCACCAAGCTTCCACCATTGGAAGGCTTTGGAAACCAAAAGCAAACAAGGTAGTTTAATTCTTCCCAAGTCTCCCCTTGTCCCAAACTTGTCCTCGTCAGCACAGAGAGGCCTTTCCTGCCGCAGCAGCTTTCTGGCAGGGGGATGTCCTCTCCCTCTGCTGGCTCCTGCTTCCCGCTGGAGAGCAGGGCAGGAAACAGACAGCATTTGGCCCAGCTTTTGGGAACTGCCCCAGTTGCTCCCAGGGGTATGTTCTCATTTACTGGGCTTCGACCCTCCCTGGGAACACATCACTCACCCCACAGCTCTCCACTGGGCATCCTGCCTCTGCTTAGTTACCCACCACTGTTAAGCAGCTCACCACTTCATCATTAATTTGGCAGATGACAGAAATGTCTTCCACACAACGATCCAAATTGCCCTCCCTTTTCTTTTCTCTCAAGGACTTGGGATCTGGGGCTGAGAGCTCAGAGGCAGGTCTGAGTACATGGCAGGCTCTCCACTGCAGAACTTAAGATACTTCAAGTCAGTCATCAGAGCTCTCGGGAGACTGCCCTTCTCCCAGAGAAACCCCAGCTACTTCTGCAGATGAGGAAAGGTTTTCGGTCACGCATGTCTCTCTCCCCTCTTATTTTCTGGGTCATGTCTCTGGCTCTTGGGGTACACAAATCGTTTGCTCTTCCTCGTCCTCTCCCCATAACCAGCGGGAAGGGTTCTCTAGGGACCTCAACATCTTTCTAAGGCTGGTGGGCCTGGCCAGCAGGAATGAGGACTCATTGGAAAGATGTGTCAAATACTCCCTACAACCCTTCACCAAGGTGAAAAGTATCTAGATGTTCAAAGCAGGATGGGCTAAACTTTTGGCAACAGGAGCTGGGACCCCTCCTCCAGGACTGTCTTTTCCAAAGAAGGCACTCAGACTCTTTAACGCTGTGGCGTCTGCTGGCTCTCTGTCACACAGCATCCATCATCAAGATGGTCAGCTACTTTCTGGTCGGGCACGGTGGCTCACGCCTATAATCCCAGCACTTAAGGAGGCCAAGGTGGGCGGATCACTTCAGGTCAGGAGTTCGAGACCAGCCTGGCCAATGTGGTGAAACCCCATCTCCACTAAAAATACAAAAATTAGCTGGGCGTGGTGGTGGTGCCTGCAATCCCAGCTACTCAGGAGGCTGAGGCAGGAGAATCCCTTGAACCCAGGAGGCGGAGGTAGCAGTAAGCTGAGATCACCACTGCCCTCCAGCTTGGGTGACAGAGTGAGACCTTGTCTCAAAAAACAAACAAACAAACAAAAAAAAACAAAACAACAACAACAACAACGGTGGTCAGCTCCCTTCTGAGCACTGGCTGCAATGCCCAAGTCCCCATCACCACAAGGCCGTGGAGCAACTGCAGAGAACTGTTTTGGAACACAGATCTGGTCAAGACATTATCCAGCCCAGGGTGCTCCCCTGGCTTCCCACTGCCCACCGGATCAAGCCCACACCCAAGAAGGTCCTTCAACAACTGCCTGGCAACCTTTCCAGCCTCACCTCCCACTGAGTGCCTGTCAACCACCTCATTCTAGACACCATCTCGGCCAGGGCTACACTGCCTCCAGGAACCCCTTCCTGATCTCTCATCTTGGCAGGCAGGCAGGCCTCTCCTCTGTCCTGCAACCAGGCCTGGATTACCTGTCAGTCTCTCTGCTAGACTCGCTGCTCCTGTGGGCAGGCTATGGTTGGTTCATTTCGAGGCTGGAGCCAAGCCCCATGCCTTGCATTTCAGAGACGGCCAATGACTGTCATAACCACAATCCTTTCTCTTTCTGTGATTTCATTTCCCCATCTATAAACGGAGGCTTGAACTAGATCAGGGATGGCAAGTAGGATGTACACCACCACTGACGCGTTCATGTTCGTGGTAGACATTGCCAGTCACTGTCACAGCTTCAGAATCATTCTCACGGTGTCGGGGGCAGCCACCATGCCTCAAGCAGAGCTGGCATCTCAATGGAAACTTACTTGCTACTTCTTTAGAGAAGAGTTATTGTTTCTCTGTCTCCTTTCAGTCTCTCCCTCCTTTTCTCTAGTTCTCGACTCTCCCTGCTTCCTCCACCCAATCAGATGAGTATCTACATTTGGACTCTGGAGCGTTTGTGGAAGAGCACTCCATGAGGAACCAGGAAACCTGGGTTTAGACTCTGATTACAGCCCCTGGTCCACTCTTGGCAAGTTATTCACCTTTCTAAGTCTCACTTTCCCAGTGTGCATGCCTTCTTTGAAGAAACATTGTGATGAAAATGAAAGTAAGCTGCATGTTTAAAACACTATGTAACTGAAAACAATTATTGGAATTCAAAAACAAAACAAGAAAAAAAACAGCCTGTACCCAGTGCTCAGTTCTCCGTGACCCCTGCCCTCTTGTGATTCCCGTTTTGGACTCAGAAACCCTTAATGGGACAGTGCCCTCCTTAGGACCACCTAAGAGCCAAGGAACTTAGGAATTCTTACTGGACAGTGCCCCCCTTAAGGACCAAGGAACCAGGGGACCCACCCAGATCAGTGGGGCTGGCCAAAGCCAAGCTGGGTTTGCCAGATGTGCAGCCCAACCAAGCTAAGCTGTGTGAAAAAAAAAAAAAAAAAATGCCACTGCTTGATTATGTAAAATCCATCTGGATCCAAAGCAGAAAATCAAAGCCGGAAGGGCCCCTCAGAGACCATCTGGTCCAGCCTGCTCCATCTACTGGTGAGAAAACTGGAGTCCAGAGATGGGGAGCAACTTGCCCAAGGTCACTCAGCAAGTAAGCAGCCAAGCCCTCTTTGTCCCTCCCTGCTGCAAAACACTAGGACGCCACTCCTGAACTCCCAAGCCGGCTTCCCGTTAGACCCTCCCTGATCAGAATGTCGGAACTAGCGCTCTGGGGCAGACTGGGCTCCTCTCCTATAACATAAGCAATAAAATAAGCTCAGTTCAAACATTTACTGGGTCCTTAGTATATGCCAGGTGCTAGGGATGCCAATGTTGGGGCAGTCTTTTTTTTTTTTTTTTAAACAAGAAATTCAGAAGTAGAATGCCCTTGCTAAATTCTACCAAGACCCCAAGAACCCCACACTATTCCCCAACAGTGAGGTGTGCTCAGGTCAGTTTCCAAGCCACCTCCCTGCCAGCCCTTAACTGGCTACCAGAGACATCTCATGCCACAAGACCACGAAAGGTACTGCCCGCCTTGGAAACCTGGACACGGAAGAAGTAAAAGCTGATGGCAGACCCTCACGTGTGGATGGCCAAAACTTGTGACCCCAGGAGTGGCCCTGAAGCCTGGCAGTCAGAGGCCTACAGGAGCAAGGCCCCGTGTTGCTTACTGAGCGGCCGGGATGGAGGTAGACAGCTACTCCCTCCCACCCAACCCTGGAGGCCTGCTGGCTTCTACATTTAGGACCAGCTGGGGGTGAAGTCCTGACCTGAAAACCGGGCTGGTTACCCTAGGCCAGGGGCTGGCCAAAGCTGGCTCAGCCATCCCAAGCCAACCCCCTGATGCAAAGCCTTCCTGCAGCAGAGCTTCCTACCCAGGCCTCGGCCAAGCAGGGGAAGGAGTGCAATTGTTGCCAGCAGATAAAATTCTTGATACCATCTCTATTTCCCTTCTAATATCAGACTGGCTGCTGCAATACTAGTGAGGGGCAAAGCCGGCAATCAATAGCTAATATTCCTGTTGTAAGCAGGCCTACTCCGGAAATGGGCAGCCAGTACATCCTTCCAGAGAGATACCCTTTCCCCTTGGCAGCCTGAGTGGTTCAGCATCACAGCCAGGAAGAACCAGGCCAGGTACCTGGCCTAGCCCACCCCCCTGCATCTGACTGATGGGGAAATGATGCCGGGAAGTGGGAGAAAGGAATCACCCAACATCACCCAGGAAGCAGACAGGCCAAGACACTGCTCTCTGCTGTCTGCTGGATGACACCATCAGCTCTTGATGGTTCACCGTGCCTGGAAAACAGAGGTGACCTCAAGTCAAGAAGGTCCAAAAGTTACCTCTGTTTGATGGTGGCTAGTAATGGCTAAATAAGGACAGGAATCAGTCTTGGCTTTCTGACCATACACCCCAAACGTCACAGGGGAGGGCCCAAGAAGTATGCCTGGAATTAGGCCTTAGCCATGGACGATTATACCAAAGCAGGAAGTTGGGAGCTGCCCACATATCAGGCAGAACTGAGCCTTGTCCTAGACTCAGGCCAAAATAGAAGTCAATGGCCTATTTTTAAAACATACAACTGGCTATTGTCTAACTCTTTCTACCACAGTGGTCTAATCTGCACCGAACACCCAGATTACCAGCAAGCAGCCTGAATCACGATGTGCACAGATGAAGCATCGTACCTGGGTGGGCTATGTCCACCAGACAGGGAAGCCACACCTGCACTGTATCAAGAGCATCCACAGCAAGTGAGCCTAGAAAGAATTCCCAACTGACAGAATGCCAGTGGGAAAGGCCTGTTGATGGGTGCGGGACACCGTCTGCAGTGGGCAGGAAGATGCCTGCCTTGGTGAGGACGAGCCTCTCACACACTGGCCCTGTGGATTTCCTCCCTGGGGAAAGGACAGCAGCCCCTCTGTCTCCTGCCTTTCTTGGGTCCATGGCTTGCCAGTATTTTAAGGTCTAACTCTAAACCCATCTTCAATATGCCTGCAGCCTTGCCCCAAGCTAAGACCCTGGAAATGCCTGGTCTGGTCCAGCCTGGAGCTCGCACACCTATTTCTGAGGCTACACTCATCTCTGCCCCTTGGACAAGGCCCCAGTTTTGGCAGTGTGCTGGGAATGCACACAGATCTGCATGTGGCCATCCAATGCTCCGGATGGCCAACCTGCATCCCTCTCTCTCCTCCCACCATCATGGTAGGTGACCTACCACTTCTGTTTTCAGGGAATGCCTGAATTTCACTGCCATCCTTCTTAGCTGGTGAGTAGCATGTCCCAGCCCTCTTCCCTCAGGAGTTAACACCAACCGAAATACAAAATCTTGCCAAGTAGAATCATCTTCCAGGTCATCTCCCACCCAGAGGGAAACCCCTTTAACATCCCTAGGAGATGTGTCAGGTCTTTGCGCAGGTGCGCCTAGGGCCAGAGAGCCTCCTGCCTTGATGTGGGATGAGTGTGGGTGCTAAATTCTGGCCTATACCAAGCAAAAGTGTCCTTGGACTTTCACTGGTCCCAGTTCTGAATTCTAGGGCTGCACAGAGGAAGCTTCTGCCTCCTTTCCCACACGACAGCTCTTTCTACGCTCTTATCTGGGAGTGCCAATCTTTCAAAAGCTGTGGGGAACTCGGGCGGATTCTCAAACTCAGCTGCCGACAGGCTTGAAAGAATGAGCCATGTTATGATCGGGAGTGTCATCATGAAAGTTACAGCCCTGAATGCTGTACCCCTCTAACATGCCATTTCCCGGTCTCACGTTGGCTTAAATCACGAGCCGCCGGGGAGAAGGTAGATATGGAGGAGGTGGCTCGGAGAGGGAGGTAGCCGCACCCAACCTGGCAAAACAGAAAGCCTCATTTCACACACACCCCAGAAAAAGCCGAACAAGGTGTCTCTTGGAGAAGGCCAGGCTCTCGACCCACGTGGGATCTGTTCCTGCCTGTGGCGGGCAGAGCATGGGCACAGATGCTTGTGGGATGCTGTCTGTGATCACACTCGGAAAAAATCAAGTGGTTAACCAGAGGGAAAGGATTCTGAGACCTGCTGGGATGGTGGGTTTTTCTGTTTTTTTTTTTAGATTACGCCTAAGGTTTGTAGTTTGAACAGGCAAAGTAAACAATGACAACAGCAGCAGCAACAAAACAGAAACAAAGAACGATTTACCGATATTTTTAAAAGCCTTTTGTTAAAAGAAAGCTCCACACTAGCTTGGAAGCAGCCCCCACTGCCTCCCCAGCCAGGGGCAGACTGTGTTGCGCCTACGAAGCTGGCATGAAGAAAGCAAACTCCAGCAGAAGTGCAGGCAATGCAGGAGGCGTCTGCTTTCCCATCTCTTTTCTCCCTCTCAGCTTTTAGAAGGACTGGAGAAAGGCATGGGGAAGGGAAGGATTTGAACCAGCATAAAGCAACTGTATTTAGACCATGGCAAACTGAGCTACTTACTTCTCTCCTGCCCTCCCACCTGCCCAGGGCCTCAGCCTGGAAGACAAGGTGGAGCACAAGATCCCCGGGCCCTGCACGTACCTGAAAGAAACCTGGCGGGATGGGGCCTCCCGGCATCCCATCATTGGGGGGAATGTTGCCAAGCACGGGGCTTGGGGCAGCTGCTGCACTCTGTGGAGACAAGGCGGAGGGTTAGTGGCCACACCCACAACCAGAGACACGGAGTTCTGACCCCTGGCTTGGGCTCTCCCCATCTGCCCACATTCCCCGTGGACCTTCCTTGAAGACCACTTTCTACTTAAAGCCCTCCTAGCATCCCAGGGAAGTGTCACGTTCCCACGGACAGAACAAAGGTAAGGCCTGTAAACTCAGACCTGGACTCAATTCCCAGGTGCGCCCCCGACTGAGCAAGCAACCAATTCCAAGCCTCCTTTTTCTCATCTCTAAAACTGGAGGGCTGGGCATGGTGGCTCACACCTGAAATCCCAGCACTCTGAGAAGTCAAGGCAGGAGAACTGCTTGAGCCCAGGAGTTTGAGACCAGCCTGGGCAACATATGGAGAAGATCCCGTCTCTACAAAAAATAAAAAATTAGCTGGGCACAGTGGCAGGCTCCTGTAGTTCTAGTTACTCAGGAGGTTGAGGTGGGAGGACTGCTTGAGCCCAAAAGGTTCAGCCCCATCTCAAATAACAATAAATAAAATAGAATGAAATGGGGGAGCGATGTCTACCATTCAGGGAGGCTGCAAGGACAGCCTAAGACAAAGCACCAAAGGTACTTCCTGCTGTCCAGAGCAGAGGCGCAGAGCAGGGGAGCACAGCCAATGTGCAGTGGCTGCTCCCGGCATTATATGGCCCCGGGCCGTGTCTGCCCAGCTACTCTGAGAAGCTCTTGGCAAACAGGTGATTTATAAATTGCTGTGCCCTCTCTAAGTGGCTGGCATGTCATATAGAGCAAAAGATCAATAAATATCCATGACTCAATGAATAAATGAACAGACCAACTGGGAAACACTGCTGGAGAGTGGGACAGAGGGCAGAGTGCGTTCCCGGCCCTGCGGGGTCCTAGGTGTCTCATGGGGAGGGGAGGGGCCTCACTAAGTTGGGGAACCGTCATTCCTTTTCTCTTTAAACGCTGCTATTCTGGCGGCATTTACCTGGTATATGTCCCTCAACAAATGCCTCCCAGGGGTGAGCAGACATTACTCTCCCAGCCTGGCCTCCTTCCAAAGGATCTGTGTGCAACCTGGTCAGGTGGTTGGTTTGTCTGTGCCTGGCCCAGTGCTCAAGCAGGCGGGGGTGAGGCTGAGACGCCTGGGCCCCAGCCCTGAGGAAGCCACAGGTGTCTGAGAGTCCTACCTGGAACCGGGCCCTGCTCCTCCCCACTGATTCTAAACCTCCAGGATCTCCTCCCACAGGAAGCCCACCTCCAACCTTGGTGGTCCCCAAACCCCACCACGACCGAAAAAGTGACACTTGGTCATCAGTCATCTCCCAGGGTTCTGACTGATTCTCTGGAAGAGGAATGAGCCCCTTGGGGTCAGGAAACAGAGTGCCTCTTTTCCTCTTAGAAACACAGTCTCCATCACCACCTTCAAGAAGCCACTTCTCTTTCCTTTCATCAGCAGCAAAACAGGAACCAGAGGCTGGGCACGGTGGCTCACACCTGTAATCCCAACACTTTGGGAGGCTGAGGCAGGCGGATCACCTGTGGTCAGGAGTGTGAGACCAGCCTGGTCAACATGGTGAAACCCCATCTCTACTAAAAATACAAAAATTAGCTAGGCATGGTGGCGGGCACCTGTAATCCCAGTTACTCGGGAGGCTGAGGCAGGAGAATTCGCTTGAACTCAGGAGGTGGAGGTGGCAGTAAGCCGAGATCGCGCCATTGTACTCCAGCCTGGATGATAAAAGCAAATCTCTGTCTCAAAAAACAACAACAAAAAAATAGAAACAAGAACCTCTAACTTCCAACTTTGATGGAAGGAAATGAGGTAATGTGCAAATCCCCCTAATACACTGTATGCAACGAAATGAACAAACAGACCTGGGAGCAAATGCACCTGGTTTTCAGCACTGTCACCTCTACTAGTAAGTGGGATGACTGTAGGCAAGCCACTTGGACTTCCTGAATTTGCTTCCTGTAAACAGTGAGATAGCTGTGGTCCCACCTCCTCACCAGGGTTGTGGGGGAGATTAAGTGACAGAATAGGCTGTGTTTTGTAAGCTGGGACAGCTCTGTGAATCCAGAAACAGAAAAGTTCAGGGCATACCGTGGGTGCTGAGCAGACCCCAGGTGAAGAGAATGGGCAAGCCACATGTTACTTTTCAAAATGATTCTGCCTATAGAAAAACAGCCCTCTCTGCAAGAGATATCCTGCCAACCATCCTGTAATGTGCTTACAAGTTTCAAGCATCTCCCAAGATTAGGATTATAGGTCTCCCCATCCCCCAGGTCTGAGGTCACAGGCCCCTACCAGGCCCCTGCCTCACTGCTGCCCCAGCACTATCCGAGATAGGGCCTCGTGGGGTAATCGCCAGCTTATCCATTAGCTGCGTTACTGTTGGCTGCATTACTGTTTCTCTGCGGTCAGTGGTTCTGTGAAAATGGCAACTTTTCGTGATTAACTGTCAACAATTACTCCTTAGCAGCAAGAGCAAAAAACTTTTTTAAAAAAATAGGGTGAGGTAAACACTCACCTACATTTTCTTCAAGTTCTTTCAGAGACTGGTGTTATATTTAAGAATTTCATCCTTCTTATGTACCATTATTTAACCAGTTTGTTTTGCTTTTTTAGAGATGGGGTCTCACTGTGTTCCCAGGCTAGTTTCACGTGATCCTCTGACCTCAGCTTCCCCAAGTGCTGGAATTACAGGCATGAGCCACCACACCCAGCCTATTAACCAATGCAATAACAGGCATTACATCTCAGTGTCTGCTAATCTGGCAGTTAGTATCCCTTTGGTATTTGGTATTTTGACTTACCTCTTAGGTCTTTACCTTTGAAATGGTTTGCATTAACCACCTGCAGATCTAATTTTATGGCAAACCATTCATGTCTTTTGCTATTTGGGTATTTGATTTTTTACATATTGAGGATCTAGAATAGAGTAAGTTATAATTTAAAAATTAAAAAAAAAACTTAAAAATTATTATTATTAGAGATCCGGTCCCCAGGCTGGAGTGCAATGGCCTGATTATGGCTTACTGTGGCCCCAAACTCCTGGGCTCAAAGGATCCTCCTGACTCAGTCTCTCAGGTAGCTGAGAATACATACGCACACCATCATACCCAGCTAATTTTAAAAAAAATTTTGGAGGGGGATGGGGGTCTCACATATGTTGCCCAGGCTGGTCTTGAACTCCTGGCCTCAAGCAATCCTGCCACCTTGGACCTCGGCCCCCCAACGTGCTGGCTTTACAGGTGTGAACCATCGTGTCTGGCCTAACAAACTTATTTAAATAAAAACTTAAACCTGCGAGTGATCTGCTGCCTTATGTATGAGGCTCCTTCACTCTAAGATGTCATTTTCCTATGAGATCAGGAGTGAGTCAATGGTTCTAGGAACTGGAAGTACTGGGTGGGCCATGGTTCTTTGAATGCAATGGCCAGGGTAACCATGGTTCTAGTAAATGCGCACTCCAATTCTCTGAAATGTGGGGTGGAAGATGGAGTTTTGCTGTTCTCCAGTGACGGAGGACAAAAACCAAGACCATGTTAGCAGTGACTAAGGGGGAGGAAGCTGAGGAGACACTTTCATCATTCAAAGTTTCTCCAGCAGCAAAATTAAGTTGTCCTGCAGTGCTTAAATATGTGCCCTGAATTTTGATAGTTATTGCTGTTTCCCTTTGATTATGAAGCAGACATGCTCATAACAAAAAAACTTTAAAAGAGCAGAAAAGTATTAAGAAGAAAACAAAAAAGCAGAAACTGGTAACATAGGGCAACAAAGGAGTTAAGAGGTTAGGAAAGGCTCAGAAATAACTTGCTCACAAAATCTAAACCAAGGTACCCTCTCTGCAACCACATCTACGAACATTACACTGAATCCCTGCCCTGACCCTCCTGCAGCTCAGTGGCAGCAGGGGCTGTTTCACCCGACTTCGGAGACCAGCACAACGTGAGGCATACAGCAGGTGTTCAATAAATGATTACTTTGTGTATTATTCAAAGACCTGCTCAAAGCTGACCGTCCGGAGCCAGGCCTTTCCAGACTGCTAGGAATTGGCCTCTCCCTGTGGTTTCCAACTTGGAGCTAGAGCTCCATTAAGGCACTCAGAAAAGTGTCTCCTGAGTTTTCTCTAACATCACAAAACCAAAACCCCTGAAAACCCCTGACATTCACTGAGGCCTCCAACGAGCGTGCCAGGGCTGCGGAGGATGTACGGGCTAGAAGTCCCCCGTGGAAGACAAGAGAAAAGAACACTGGATTCAGAAGCTGGAGATCTCCTAGCTGGGAGCCCCCATAGACAGGCCCCTTTCTCATTCTGGGACTCAGTTTCCCCATGTATCCAATGATGGGGTTAGAAGAGATGACCAGTAAGGCTTTTCTTCCAAGCTGCTCTCCCCAGCTCAGTCCACACATCTAGGGAAGCCAGAACTGGAAACAGCAGCTCTTCCATGAAGAGGACGGCAATCCTCTTTCCAGGGGACCCAGGTTTTAACTCTTCTCTATTCATTATAGACCGTTTTGTGATCAAAGATTCAAAACTACCCAGAGACCTGTCATCTGAGCACACAGATAACAGTGCCTGACATGTGGGTTCTAACCGCCTAGGTTATCCACTTTCTGGACTCAAGAAAGCCAACTCAAACCAGCCAGGCAGTTTGGTAACTTGCACTTAAATTCTTTTCTAAACAGAAAACAGGCCTTGAACAGGGTGATGCGGCCCATTCCAGACAGCTGCCTCCTCTAAACCTATAGTCAACTTCAAAAGCCTGATGTGCTTTCCCAGAGCACCGCCTGAAGTTCCCCGTTCCCAACCAGGGAGACTTGCGAGGAGGACTGATCCCACAGCTCTCTCTCTGAGAAGTAGGGATTCTTGATGATCCCAGGATGGGTACATAGCCATGGGGCTCCGGGACCACCCCCTGCCTCGGCCCCATGCATGATTCAATGAGATAGGCACATGCCACACAACCAGAGATCCCCCGAAATCCCACTCTGTAAGGACACCTGAAAACCTCACCACCAGTCCCACCCCAGTCCACCCTCCAGGGCGGAGACGCAGGATTCAAAACATGGGCCTCAGAGAGGTGCTTCCAAGAGGAAGTGCCCTGGAAGCCAGGCTAAGGAATAAAACTTTCAGCTCTGGACAATGGGGTGGCGGGAGGACTTCTGTCCCACCTCACCCTGTGCCAGGCATATTCATACTCATTCAACAAATCCCAACACCACCAGAGTACCCCCAAACTCCAGGAGCAAGTGGACTTGACAAGTCCCCACACTCCCAGAGGCCTCTCATCCCACCCAGAGAGAGGAGTATCTCAGAGTAGGCAACAGCATTCATGCTTTTCCTTTGAGAAGCAATGGTCCAGGGGCATTCCCTGCAAGATGCTATCTTCTGGCCTCATTTCAAGAACTCCACCTATCCTCACTCACAAACTAGCCTAGGACCCCCCCCCAACCCCCTGCCTCATTTTGACTCTTTTAAAATTAGTTCTAGGCACATGAAGCTCCTGGAAAACTGAATAAAAACAAATGCTCAGAGGAAAATGTGGGGCTCCTGCCAGGTTGGCCAATCCTTCCTGACTGATTTACAAGGCTGCAAAATGGTACTTTGTTCTGCAAATCTCCTCCCCTCCTTGCCCCGCCCTAATACTCAGGCCTTGGCGTGCAGCAGCCTGGGGCCACATGCACAACCGCATGTGCAGACTTCCTTGACTGAAACTCAACACAGGCTGCGCGGCCCAGGACCCAAAACACCAAGGGGTGCGAGGCGTGTGCTGGGGGTGGAGCTGTGTGCTCGAAGCTAGGAAATGGAGGTCACTTAGGTGAGCTTGGGGCACTCCTGTGATGACTTCACGCAGAGGGCAAGTGACACAGGAAGCCTCTAAGTGACGCCTGTCTGCTGGCCTGGGGAGGGAGGGAGGGATGCCGGCACTGGTTTCAGCAAGATGGGGGCTTCCAATTCTGTGCAAACTATGAAGTAACCTGGGTTCTCAAAGGGAATTTCAGCAGCATCAACAAACGAAAGATACAAATGCAGGAATGGAAGCAACCGAGGGAATGTCATCACCCAGATGGAAAGGCCAAGATGGACAGAAATGAGGTTCAAAGAAGGGAAGGGGCCAGGAAGAGGATTCCTTGTTTCAGACACAGACCACAGAACAGAATCAGTTTTGCAGAACAGGGGCTCTAATTGTGCGGCTTGGAGAAAACAGAGCTGTTGCTACAAGAGGCAGAACCAGCTGACGTTAAAAATAGGTTTGAATGACACACACGAGTGATACAGGGTATCTGCCTTCAAACAGCCAGGGGGCCAGCGTGTGGGAGGAGGGATGGACGTGCCTCCTCGCACCCATGGATGACCCTGGGTCCAAGAGGAGGGGGCGGGCTGTGATAATTTAGGGTCGCTTCCAGTCTAGACATGGCAACAGAGGGGACTGCCACAGGACCCACCATCAACTGGGATTTCCTGGGGATTATTAAGACAGACGAGCCCTGGACTGAGGGTCCCAGATCAGGGTTCCAGCTCTGGCTGCAAACCACCTACTATGTGAACTGAGCAGGCCTTCCTGTCCCCAGCCCTGGGCTCCACTCAAGGCAGCTGAGGTCCTGCTGCTCCAGTGACGCAGTGGGTGTCAAAGGAGCTCTTCAGCAAGCAACCTGAAAAGGGCCGCGTGCAGACAACAAAAGCCCCAACCTGTCATGGCCAGGCCATCACCATCAGACCCAAATGGGGGTGGTCCTGATACCTGAGCTTCTTTTACTAAGTTTCAGCTCGCGTCTGCCACCTGGGTACGGCCCTGGAATACAGCAAGGGCTGGAGAAGCAACTGCCTTTTCATTTTGATCCCATCAATCAGTGGTGGTGGGGCGGGGGCGGTAAGTATTTATTCCCCAACATCCCTGGGAAGATGTCATTTCTGGGTAAGGAAACTGAGGCACAGAGAGGTGCACTGTCTCAAGATCAGGTAGCTAAGTGGCTCTAACGTTAGTCCCTCTGTGCCTCCACCTTGCACCTTGGGTTCAAAAATAAAAAACCATGGTCATGTCCCACCCACCCCTGTAGTTCCCAGGAAGAGTTCTGTGTGCTTTGACTCTTATGAAAAGACACTTCATTAAACACATGAGAGAAGCACAATTCATTCCTGTGTTTGAGACTGTCTATATGTTTTATGCTTCCCAAGTAGGCTGACCTTCTAGCTCTGCTCTTTCTGACAAATACTTCAATGAGTTGGCATTCACCAAGGGGTGTGTGGGTGTGGGGGTGTGTGTGTGTGCATGCACATGTGTGTCAAGGAATGCAAGATCCCACTGAAGAGTCTGTTGGATCTAACTGGCAAATTACCCTGGGAGGAGAAGAAACAAGATGAGGGGCAGGGCAAGCTATACAAAGGTTACAAGTGCTTTTTACACACTGGATGTATCAGCAAATGCTTGCTTCTGGGGCTGGGGCCAGCCAGACTGTGCTGTGCTCACCAGAGCAGATGACAGGGCGTGGGTCTGCCCTGCAGGCCAGGAGGATGCAAGGAGCTGTGGTGACAGAGAACTGAGGGACAGGGAAGGTGCTCTGGGCGGGCGCTGTGAGCAGGGATTAGGGGGATCAGGGAGGCTTTGTGGAAGAGATGGCACTTGAGCTGGGGCCTTAAAGGACAACAGGACTGGAGGATGCAGGAGGTGATACAGGGGTGAGAGATTATGCTGTCACTTTAACGCTCCCTGGGCACAGGGCCTCCTGACAGCCTCTCCTCAGAGTGCAAATCCCTCCAGGACGCCCCCCGCCTCCCGCTCCATCTCTAGGGTAGCGGGGCAGGCATGGAGCTTGTTCACTTTCCCTCCCCCAGGATGGGGGGAGCTCCCCCACAGGAGAGGAGCCAGCCACCCAGTCAGAGAGGGCTCGCTGTCCCCAAGCAGTTCCTTCTGACCCAGCTCACGGTGCGGCTCATCCAGTCTCTCCCTCCATCCTCCCCACCGTCTGCAGTCACCACCAGACCACAGACGCTCTGAGGAGTAAAGCGACTTGTCCAAGGGCACACGGCTGGAAACAGGCAGCCCCAGCTCTTGGTCACATCTCAGCTTCTCTGATCCAGGTTTCAGAACCGACACTTAAAGGTGGTCATGTGGAAACAGGTCAGAGCTCAGGTCCTTCCATTCACCAGGGGCCGAGTACTCGGGCCCCTCACTTTACCTTCTGTGCCCCCTCATCATTTGCTAAGGAAGGGAGCCCCCTACCCTCTGTGGGGGGCACAGGGAACTTAAACATGACTCTTAGCCAGGCTCAGCCAAGGTAAGGGTTCAGCAACCAGCAGCCCAGAGCCAGAGACACAGCTCCAGGCAAAGATTCCCTGACCACAGCAGGCTGGGGAGACAGGGGGCTGAGAGCTGTGCAACGACTAGATATTCCGCTGGACAGAAAAGCCACTCTTCTAAGAAGGGGCCTCTCTGCGGAGCGGCCACCTTAGAAAAATACTATTTCTTTTTTTAAAAATGAAAGAAAGGTATCCTAGAGTCAGAACATTTCCCAAAAAAAGAAGGAAGTAAATTTCCTGGGCTGAGAAGTGTGAGGCCACTACACTGCCGGGCCCTGCCCATTCATCCCAGGAAGCACCCGGCTTCTTCTGGGGACTGGATCAAAGGTCCCCATTTGGTAAGAGGTGGAGCCCCATGTATTCAGTAATTCGTACCTGGTGAGAGAGTGGATCCCAGCCAGGACACCCTCTTCCACAGGCAAACACCGCCCAGCTGGGCCACACGGCACAGGGCGCAGGTCCCAGGCGTGTGCATGCGAGACAAGGAAGATGAAAGGCTAGAGGTCCCCGCTAGATGAACACCGTGGAGTGGATCAACGGCTCGGTATGTGTACAATGCCGATTTTCTTCTTAAAGAGAAATGAGCTTCAGGCCCTGGTTTACAGCATTAGCAAAACATACACACACACACACACACACACACACACACACACACACACACACACTTCCCACTGTCTTAAAGGAGCTACTTACAACCACAAACATGTCATAGTAGGCCAGTGACAGCTCCGTAACAAGAACACTGGCAGTGGCTTCTGCAAAGTGGAAAATTCCCTGGCGTGGACCCGTGCACACACTCAGTTCCAATGACAACTTAATCCTGCCAGGACCGAGGTGTGCAGAGAACAGAAAACCACCCGCTTCTAGAAACTTTTTTTAGGTTTAAAATAAATCATTAAAGGCAGGGCCCTCAGAACATCTTTTAAGGATGGGAGCCCACACTCTCCTCAGTGAGGATCAAATTTAGTGGGGACCGAGTCACTTTCCCTCACCTCCTCCTCCGCTGTGACAGGACAAAATGTACACAGTCTGACAAGTTCACTCGTGTCCCCCAATTGCAGTGAAGGTGGGCATCATTCAAACCCGGCTCCGCCTCTTCTGTGTACATGAACAGCCGGGAGTCCCTGAGCTCCTCAGGCCAGGAGGGAAGGCAGCAAGCAGCGGACCACCGTGGTCTGCACAGCCGTCCCAGTGCACAGTGCCACGCAGGCTCAGTGCTGAGCAGATGCCATCTAAGCCTTTAAAGCATGCACTAATTGTGCTAATTTAGCTAACAGTCTCTGTTTCATCCCCCACCCAGAGTCAACCAGCGTCCTTTGGTACTGCTGGAGAGATGCAAGCTGTTGGCTTTAGTGTTATTTTGTCAGCCATTAAACGATTCATCGGAGTCATTAATTGATTTATTACTGCTGCCTGCTCAGAGGGTTTAGCAAATAAAGAATGATGTAGGTCACAAAGCAAAGGAAATTGGACCCAACGACACTACGAGGCAGTGGGCACTTAAAGAGTGTCTGCTGCTGTCCATCCGGGCAGCCCTCCACGCTCAGCTGTCAGGCAAGGAACAGCGGAGATGCTCCTCCTGCCCGAAATCCAGGTGCCAGCCTGCATCCTGCTCAGGCGCCGGTGCTGCCAATGGGGAACTTTGTCTGGAGCCTCTAGAAGGCTACTCCCGGGCACCTGCCAGATACAGCTGAGGCGGAAGGGAGAGAAGCCCACACTGACCCCCTTACCTACCAGGTGGGCGCTGAGTAGCAATGGCTGGGCCTGCAGCTAGGCCCTCCAGCGTTCCAGGAAGCCAAGGACAGGCCCCTCAGCCGAGACTCTACTCCCCTGGAGGTGACAACTCCAGCCAGGCCCTCCTCTTTCTCCCCTGTACTGCCTAAGGGAATGGGAGGAATGCAACAGTTGATGCGCTCACCGGTGCCTCCTAATGCCTGGCCTTTCATATACTTACCTCTGATCCTCTCAACAGTCCTATGGGGTAGCCTGCGTTGTCTTCCCTGTATCAGAGAAGAACGCTGAAGCCTGAGAGCTGACCAGCCAGAGGTTGCATGGCAGGCCAGGCAACGGCAGTCTTGGGATTCAAACCCTGGTCGACCTGATTTCAACATCCACGATTCTTCCCCTCTAACAAATCCTTCAGACTGACACAAGAGAGGCTCATACCTTGGCCTTAAAGAAAACTCAGACAGAAACCTGCTAGGTGACCAAGAGCAAGCTAACTCTTTTCCTTCTCAGAGCCCTAGGTGCCTCATTTGCAAAATGGCAGGGTTCCGGTGGGTGAGCCCCGAAGCCACAGGAAACGATGAGATTCCAGAGCACGTCCTTATACGGCCCCAGCTGCCCTGGCCACTGTGAAGCCTCATGTCAGTTCCCTCTAAGAACACTCCTGGGTTGTGAGCGAAGCACTGCATGAGCCCCTTAAGGTCCCCTGCTGCCTTTCAAACCCCAGCCTCCAGGGTGCAGGTCCAGGAAGGTTTGCTGCACTCAGACCAGACAACAGTGACTCTCATCTCACCCCAATCCCAGTCCTTAGGGCTCTGAACAAACCAGAGGGAGTTGTGCCAAGGCAAGGCAAGGCAATACTAATGCCTCCAACAGGAGAATTCACCAGGCCATGGATTCCATATGTGTGTGCACGCGTGTGTGTGTATCTCTGTCTCTGGAGCAGGAAGGGTATCTCTGGTACCTGACACCCCTAGGAACCAAACACAGCCATTCTAGATGTCTCAAATTCTAGCATCACAGTTATCAGCCCCTCCAAGAGGCATCACATCCCCACACTGCTGAGCGGCCTTCTAGTACAGAGCCTGGCACGCTTTCAGAGGCGGCTCTTGGAGGACAGTGACTGGATGATCTGCTCCAAAAGTAATACAGAGGGGACAAAGAGATGGGTCAGGAACCCACCAAGAACCAGCCCGCAGCCTGCTTCTGAACAAGACATAACCCCATGCGCAATCCCAGGCTTTGGCCTGCTAAGGTCTGGTGGGAGCCACAGAGCTACAAGGCAAGGCAAGGCTGCCACTTCGGAACTCACTACAGATTATTTGTGGGGTGTCTACCAGGTGCACACAGCAGGGCTTTCTTGTTTGAACCCACCAAGAAGAGGGCCAGAGCACCCAAGAACACACAGGATCCTGGTGAGAGATCTGCTAAGGGGGTGGGGCCGAGGAGGTTGGGAGGCAGGTGGGCTGGTCAGAGGCTTCTGAAGGGACATGGGAGTTTATCAACCGGGAATTCTGACCCAAACTGTGCTTCTGAAACAAACACGGGACTTCCCATAGAGTGGTCCACCCGCTACCCATACCACCCATCAATAATGGTATTGAAAGCACAAAGGAAGGTCTTTATGAAACATATATTGCGGTCCCATTCAGAGAATAATAACCTATTATTGCTTACACATATTTAGGACTTACAAAGTACCAGCTTACAAAGACCCTTCTTTCACACGTTTACTTGATGAAAACAACAACCATCCTCTGCACAGGCTGGCTCCTGTCTCTGCAACACTCCTTTCCTCTCTACTCAGGCCTGGGTGCTACCCTTTCGTCCTTTATATGTTCTCATCACAGTGTCTGTCACACCTGACTGTTAATTCCTTATTAAATTAGCCAGCTGTCCTCCAGGAATAGGGGCAGGAATGGTGTGCACAGCACAGGGAAGATGCTGGCTCAGTAAATATTTTTTGGATTAATAAAATTCTTGCAGAAATCCTGCTTTTTGGCTGGGTGTGGTGGCTCTCACCTGTAATTCCAGCACTTTGGGAGGCTGAAGAGGGTGGATTACCTGAGGTGAGGAGTTCGAGACCAGCCTGACCAACATGGTAAAACCTCACCTCTACTAAAAATACAAAAAAAAATTTGGAGGGCCTGGTGGTGGGCGCCTGTAGTCCCAGCTACTCAGGAGGCTGAGGCAGGAGAATTCCTTGAACCCAGGGGGAGGAGGTTGCAGTCAGCCGAGATCATGCCACTGCACTCCATCCAGGGGGACAGAGTAAGACTGCATATTTAAAAAAAAAAAAAAAAAAAAAAAATCCTGCTTTTCTACACGATTTCTTTTATTATTTTATTACTATTTTTTTTAGAGACGGGGTTTCACTATGTTGGCCAGGATGGTCTCAAACTCCTGACCTCTGACCTTGAGTGATCTGCCCACCTTGGCCTCCCAAAGTGCTGGAATTACAGGCGTGAGCCACCCCAGCCAAAAAAAAAAAAAAAAAAAAATCCTGCGTTTCAAGAGTAGTCACCTAATCTAAAAGGTCAAACTCTTAAGACTAGCTATCTCCGTTCCCTTCATTAACATTTGGCTACATCCAAACAACTAGCCCCTCCCTTCCAAATAACAACAAACAAAACACACATACCCTGCCACACACTGTTCCCTCTGCCTGTAAAGCCCTGGTAAATGACTTGGGAAGGCCACATCTCCCAGAGTCATTGGTTATTAAAATAGAAATCATCCTTGTATCACTCCCTCCCAAGACAATGGGAAAGACAGCTTCAGCTAGTGTCTGGGGAAAGCATTTTTAGCTCCAAGGAAAGACAAAAGCAATGAGAGGGAGTGGGTGGCCTCACAGAGCTGGCGCCTTGTTCTTAGTCCCACTTGGAAGAGGTCAAGACCAGGCCCAGCGGGCTGGGTGCAGGAAGGGGTTTGAGTGGCCTCTGCCAGTCCCCCCGGCCAGCCTCCCTTCCATATCCAAAATGAAGCCTGCTATTTATTCTCAGAGAGGTTGGATTCCCTCGCCTCTCTGAAGGTGGTCAACTGCTCCACTGGCCCAGGGAGCCACTTTCCCATAGGCCTCTGCTGCCCATCACTTGGGGTACCCAGGGACAGCAGAGGAAAAAGGGGCTGCTCTTAGGCCTGGACACAAGTGGAGAACAGCAGGGTGCAGGGTACCAGCCTGAGATCCCTTCCTCTACTTTCCTGAAAATGCACCCCACAAGCAAAGGCTCCTCCACCAAACCAGAGACTGTCCCTTACAGCTAGACCCTCCAAGCCACAGAATTTAGTAGACATGGTTCTTGGAATCAGAGACAAACCACAGAGCAAGCCCTGAGCTCATGTGGGAGGAATGTATCACCCTCATCCTCCCCCTCCCTGTCCCTTCCTCAGTCCCTCACTTGACATGAGATGAAACTTGACAGGGGTGGAGAGAAGGGGAGAGTGGAGAGACCAGGATCCCTGTAGCCCACCAGGGTCCCCGGCAGCATCTCTACTCTGCTCCACCCCTGTGCTGATCATGTCCTGGGAATGGCTCCAGCCCTTCACAGATCAAGTCTCCCTCAACACTGCCTCCATCCCGGTCCATGTATCTACCTGTAGAACTCCGAGTTATCCACCCATGCCCAGCTCAAGTGTCCCTGCTTCCTAGTCCAAGTAGGTCCTAAAGTCCCTAAGTAGGTTCATGAGCTAGAACTCAATACTAGAAGATGCCAGTTTCTACCTGTGTCCCTTTCACGAGGCGTCCCACGGAGCATGCAATACCAATGGCCTCTCAGCCAAGCAGACAGAGCCCTGGATTTAGGGCAAGAGCTCCAGCTCATGGGCTCCCTGACCAATTCAGAGGCAGGCAATTCACCTGACTTGAGCTGCACCCTGTCATATAGGACAATCTCCGGGTTGACATGAGATTTTTAAAAAACAAGGAGATAAGGAAAGGACTGTGATTTCATCTCAGCCTTTCTTCTCTGCCTCCCATTCCAACCTCCCCTCTTTCTCATACCCTAAGCTTCAGCCACAGGGGATACTGGCTGGTCCACAGCTTTCGCACGTCTTCCTCCCCTCCATCTGGAATGCCCACCTCCCTGCTGGTTTCTGCCACCCCAACATATCCCTTGGGCCACCCTGGACACAAGGCAGAATGATTTCTTCATTCTCCAATCCCACGTGAGCTACCTTCACCCTTCCAGCATTTTCTACCTAGTCATATTATACAGACAAAAGATCTCCCTGAAGGACTGTTGGTTCCAAAAGTGGAATCCAAATATTTACAATGTCTCCTATCAATAAACATCAAATGACTGGGGACTGCAAAGGAGCTTTTTGGACAAAGCTAGGCCTGGTCCTTCTGGGACATTTCTCCCTTCTTCCTGTTTGTCTACTTTGTAAAGATGTAACTTTAAGGAACAGACCAGATTTTGGTAAGTCCAAATATCAAAAGGTGCAAAAAGCAGCCTTAACTCCCAAAGGTTTCCATGTCTCTTTCTCTCTCCTCAAACAACTGTTGGAAGAGACAAACATGAAAACCTCCGGAGAGATCTGAATGTGAGTCCTGGTTCTGTTCCTAGCCTGAAACTTGCAAGTCAGAGACAGCAGGACCATTCTTGACAAGGTCCCCACTTTGCTGCAAATCTGGCCTAAGGCAGTTTGTTTTTCTTCTATTTTTGTCTAATTCCATTTAAGGCCATCGCCTGGGTCCTCTCTGTCCAAGACAGAAATTATTAATTTAAATTTGGGCCTTCGGAAACTTTGAATCTACAACCATGGAACAGAAGGAGTCCCACAGCCAGGCTGGACAGATGTGGCCTCCCATCCACATACCAGTGTCAAGGACAGCAAAGGTCTGGAACCTGGTTTTCCCAAGCTGTCTATGCCTTGGCTGTCTCATCTAGAAAACGAGAATAATAAACCTTGCCTGCCTCCCAGGATTTGGGAGGGTCAAGTTTCTGCTGGATCCCCTGGAACAGTGCCTGGCATGCATCCATCAGGTGCTCCAGAAAAACTTGCTGCATGGGTACTCATTCTAAACCCTCTCTGTTTTCCACAAGGATGGCCTGTCCCTCAGGACCAGCTGGGGACCACTCTCCTGCAGAGCAGAGTCCCAGAGCCCTGCCATCCCTGCCCACAAAGCCTCCTGGCTTTGTGTCCTAGGAACAATAATAAGCCCCCACATCCTGAGACTCTATGTAGACACCAAAGGAGGCTGATCTTACTTAATCCTCCCAACAATCTCCTGAGGTGGGTGAATCCACTCCTTTATTTTATATTCAACCTATCTTGCTGGTGACATGAACAGCTAAGCATCTTGCACAAGGTCACAGTTAATGATGCTGAGATTTTCTTCCCGGCTGGATCCAGACATCACAAATTCACATAACACCCACCATCACCTCCAGTGGGAACCAGAAGGAAGATTTAACTCATGGAAAGAAATGACCTTAACCCTAGAATCAGGCCCTTTGGGTCTGGCACCAATTTGGGACAGGTGTCCAACCTGAATTTGCCCATCTGTAAAAAGAGAAGTCAAAAAATAAAATAAAATAAAATAAAATAAAATAAAATAAAATAAAATAAAATAAAAAATAGAAGTCACCATTCCCTGCCTGGCCTACTTCACAATGGTGGCATAAAGCACAAATGAAGAAACAGACATAAAAACAGTCCAGAGGCTGGGCACGGTGGCTCACACCTATAATCGCAGCACTTTGGGAGGCCAAAGTGGGAGTATCACTTGAGGTCAAGAGTTCGAAACCAGCCTGGCCAACATGGTGAAACCCCATCACTACTAAAAATACAAAAATTAGCCAAGTGTGGCGATATGTGACTGTAATCCCAGCTCCTCGGGAAGCTGAGGCAGGAGAATCACTTGAACTCAGGAGGCGGAGGTTGTAATGAGCCAAGATCGCATCACTGCACTCTGTCCTGGGAGACAGAGGGAGACTTTGTCTCAAAAAACAAACAAACAAAAAGCTGTCTGGGAACAGAAGGGCCAACACCACCATCCCCATCACCCTGGACAATCAAAGGGGCTGGGAACAAAGACGCTGCAGAAGAGCATTGGGTGAGGAGTCAGGCCTGGCTGGCTACCCCCAAAGGCCCTTCACTGTACCCATAAAACAAAGTGAGTGGATTCAGTTCCTGGTTTCCAAACCTGGTTGCACATCAAAATCACGTAGTGAGCTTTGCAACAAACTCAGCTGCCTGTCTTCCTGAGGGTGCAGGGATCCAGCTTCTGGGAGCTCCTGGACCAGATGTTACATCAGATCCCTCCTTGGTTCCGCCTCTGCCCTGATCCAGCAAGGGAAACAGATCCCAGGTTCTGGGGATGGCTGGGTCAGATGGGCAGGCCTCTTCTGCCCCCTGATGCTCCCCAACCAGGCTCCCAAGAGACCTGCAGGAAGCCTCTGGGTGTAGGTCAGGGCTTCAACAGCCGCCCAAACAGGTATAGGCCCAGCTTTAATTGGCCTCTTGGTTAAGCTTTCTAATCTCATTAAAGCTGCCTCCATCAGGCAGACTGAGGCTCTGAACTGAATCACAGAAGAGCGCTGCTCTGCTCCACTGTAAGCTGATTAGGTCTGGGGAGGCCTAGCTCGGACCCTCTCTGCACTATCACGCCTACTGCCACATGGAAGCCACGAACCCAGACTCATGAAGGGAGGCACACTGACGAGGGGGGCAGCAGGAAGAAAGTTCAGGGAAGCAGTCCCAGCAAGGTATGGGACCAGACCTGCCTACCCCACTCTGGGGAGCCAGTGCTGTCTCCAGGATTTTCAGTGAATATAAACCACAGAGTAATCTCATTTCCTGTCTTATCAGTACACAGTGCCAAAGGCCACCTGGTTCCAGGAGGAAGCAGCCCTTCTGGGCAGAGTGTGGGACTCACAGCTACCTCTCCAAATTCTTTTCGTAGCTTTAGAGCTCTACTTCATTCAGATGGGCAGGAGGCAGCAGAGGGGTGTGATGTGGGGCCCAAACACCTGCTTTCCATGTTTGGAAGAGACTTGCCTGCCACTCACCCTTCTCCCTGACCCCTTCCACCTCCCCAAGGAGCTACACTGCGGCTCTCCTCCGATCCAGCTCCTGGACGTCAGCTTCAGAAACACCATGGTCAGCGTGTGCAAACAGCCCTGAGCAAATACGCGTCGCCCACTTCTCCATCATCTCGCTTTATCTAAATATATCCCAAGGAAATAACTTGGCAGTGGTGAGAAATTCTGCAGAGGCTCCAAAGTAACAAAAACAGAACACACACACACACACACACACACACACACACACACACACACACAGAGCTCTGTTCAAGGTGCCACACTGAGCTGAGGACAGGCATGGAGACACAAACACTCAGAGGCGACAACCACCCAGGATGTGCTGGGGGTTCAGTCCCACTGAGGGTTCGTGCTCGGTTGTTATTAATAATTAATAGGGAAAACAATATTTTAGAAGAGACGGAACTGTGTGCAGGTTCCAGGCCAGGCTAGCATGGATGCCCTGTCCAAGGGAGATGTTAAGGGGGCACGCCTAGCCAAGTACACACACACACACACACCCAGCCCACACCCTCTGGGACTTGTTGCAAGACACTGGTATTTTCCGCTCCACTTGCCAAGAATGGAGCCACCCTGCCCTGCATGCTTGATCCTCAAACTCCTGGAAACAAAGGCAGCAGTCACGGGGCGTGCTAGCGCACCTCAGGCATTGGTCTGAGGTCCCCCTACCCGCTGCCATTTTCACTAAAGGGGAAACTAAGGTCCCAAGCAGGAGATAGACATGCCCAGAACCTGGCCAGGATCCCTCTTACTCCACCACGCTGTCACCCTTTGGATAATTTGGATAGAGGTGGCTTTTTTTTTTAACGCATTCCACAAATCCAGGCTATTTACAATCACCCCAGACCCACTCTTGTGGGCAAAGGGCACCAAATTATTAGAAACTATCTGAGAGTCTGGCCATGGGCAATCCCCCAAATCATGCCAGCTCTCAGTGGACTGGCCCACTTTCTCAGGTTCCACACAAACACCCCAGTGCCTGCCTTCTCCATCTGCCATCTAGACATGGACCTGAAGCATAGACCACTGCATCAGCCCCTCACTGGTTTATTAACCTCAATCTACTTCTATCTCCAAACAGATGGAACCCAGATTGCTCACAGTGCAGGCTCACAACCTGAGGATTCTCTGATCCTTGTCACACACCAGCTCGGCTGAGCCCTTCAGGACCTGGCCTGACCCAACCCTCATTCCCAGCTCCACCCACATAATTCCTCCTTCCCTGAAGGCTGCATGTCTTTTTAAGCTTCTATGCATTTGTACACTCTTCCCAAACACTGGAATGCTCCTATCACAGTCTTCCTTCTCAGTCACCAATACCAGAACGCAATAATCAGAGATATCATTCAATCCTAGCTAAAGTCAAGAAAATGAAGGCCCAGAGAGGATAAGGAAGGGCCATGAAAGATAAGGTTAGCAGTGCTGGACTCGGCTGACCAGAGTCTTCATCAACTCCAAAAGCCCTCAAAGACCCTCTCCAACTCACCAGCCCTACAGCAAGATCAAAGGCCACTGAGGACCAAATATCCAAGAAAGAGGGCCCTTAGGGAGTTCTAGAGACAGCACAGGAAGAGCCGACCGGGGAGCTCAGGAGGCCGCAGAAGCGAGATGCATGCACGGGCCTGGAATCCCTTAGAGTCGGGGGTGTGATCATGTCAGTTCAGCTCAGGGCCCAGAACAGGCACTCAGGGAGGACACGCAGAACCACCAAGGATGGTACCTGGCGCATGGAGACACTCGATCAACATTTGCTGCTGCACACATGAATGGCACAAACGGCCAATGACAAACAGCAAGTACCTCACAGGCCTCTACTCAGCTCCAGGATCCCAAAGAAAGGAAGGATTATTTCTGCCAGAGGGTGGGGCAGTCTGGACAGCTTCACAGAGCGGTGACATCTGATCAGACACCATCTGTTATTTTTCTCTAATTGTTCCACGTGTGAAACTTTGATTCTCAAGCTAGAATGCAGACTCTGAGACGGCCAAGACTGTAGCTGCTTTCTCTGCCTTCCCCTACTCCGTCTCCAAATCTCCATCCCATGGATGGGCTCCCAGTAGATGCTGAAAGAACTCCAAAAAGAGCAATGAACCCCTTTTTTATTTCAGAGAGAAGGTCAAAACAAAGTTTTTTTCCCACAAATCTGCTTTACCTTGAAGAAGTTCCCTGAACCCCATCAGGAAATCCACTGATATCCATGGGCACTTCCAAGATCCCAAATCCTCTGTGCCCCGGGTGTGGCATTTAAGAGACGGGCACTCTTAGGATCTACTGAACGCTTCCCACATCCAACAGGTGGCACTGGGTCTCCTAGACAGCTTAGTTATTTCCATCTTCAACAACTCTGCAGGACAGGAATCCACATCCCCACTCGATGGGGAAAACTGGGGCTCAGAGAGGTCCCTTGGCAAGGTTAGAAGAAGACCTGCATCTCATCTTTACCACATCACAATGCCCATATTAATTCCCTGCCAACAGTTTTCCTGTAACAGAAGCCTCACCTGGACCATTTGGCAGGAAGGAATTAATGCCCATTCAGAATCTTGCCCATGGTAAAGCAGCACTGAGGACCAGCAGCAACAGCAGCACACCAACGTTGGCTCAGCAGCACAAACAAACCCAAGGGGCACACTGTACCAGGTGGTGCTCACTCATCCAGACTGTGTTGTACCCCTAATTTCTGCACACTGTGCCCCACTTTTGGGGCACAGTCACAACCCCCTACCCACATCCAGCCACATCCCTGTTTCCACAGAGGCCCAGAAGAATGCAAACTCCACAATTACTCCCTTTCTTGTCTGGATAACGGCCATTTCACAACTCTCCCTCCCACGCTGGGACCCTCGCTGCTCCTAAGGCACATAACCCTGAATTGGCGCTCAGGCCAGGGAGAGAAGAACAAACGGGAAGGGGGATGGAAAACACACACAACAGTAAGCTCCAACCCAAACAGAACTAATCCATTCAGAGCCAAGTGAGGCTGAGCAGATGGGAAGCCAGGCATCCCCCACCCGCCCGCCACCGCCGCCGCCGCCACCACCACCACCCCAGGTTCCGGGGCCTTCACCGCAGTGGTATAATTACAGAGGGTGACCCAGCCACATGCTCCCGGGGCCACCCCCTGCTCCCAGGCACCCACAGGCACTGCCTTCATCTGGTTTGGGTTTAGAATCCTACCCAATCCTCCCCCAAATTATGTGTGCAAAGACAGGAGGAACACAAACACCCCAGCCCTGTGGCACCAATTCCTGGAAAGGGGGTAGACGGAGGCACAGACTACGCACTCCTCTCTGGATTCGCCTACAACGCCAGAGGGATTTTGCAGGGAGACACCCCATTCTTCCCAGCCTGGCGCCTCCTGCTCCCACTCAGACCACCGCCCCACATTCACGAGGACACCATCGTTCTGTGTGTCTGTCGGCCTGTCTTCCCCTCCAGGCTGTAAGCAGGAGGAGGGAACGGGACAACCTCTGTTTTCTTCACTGTGGTACCCCCTGCCCCCCGTGCTTGCTTAATGCAGGCAAGGCTGTGCAAAATGTATTCAAATATCTGCTGAATGAATGTAGCTCACGACTCTTGAGTATAATATTTTTTTTTTTGAGATGGAGTTTCACTCCGTCACCCAAGCTGGAGGGTTCAAGTAATTCTCCTGCCTCAGCCTCCCAAGTAGCTGGATTACAGGTGCGCACCACCACACCCAGCTAATTTTGTATTTTTTAGTAGAGATGAGGTTTCATCATGTTGGCCAGGTTGGTCTCGTCTTAGTATAATATTGATGTGTTTATTCCTTTAATATTTGTTTCTTTCTCTAGAGTTTAAGCACCCTGAGGGCAGAAATCCCACCTGTCTTACCCATCATTGCCTCCCCAATAGCTGATACTTAGCGAGCGCTCAATACACACTTGTTGAGCAAAGGAATAACAACTCACCACTTCAAGAACACTGACATCATACCACCCAGTGAAGGAATCTCCACCACATTAGAGGGTGTTAGGGCTGCATGGGGGCTCAGAAACCGCCTGCTCATTGATAACAGGAGGGAGTATGACTTGTTTGCAGCCGAAGACCAAGTCAGTGTGGTCAATGCAGGACTCAAACCCAGGCCCTGACGCCAGGCTCCTGACACCCAGCCATGGCACCCATGTCCTGGTGGTGCTAGGCCCCGTGGGGGGAGACAAAAGACACGAAAGATGGCGCCTGCTGCTCAGGAGAAGCAGGTGATCTAGCAGGGCAGACAAGACAGACACGTGAAACAATTAGTGAACAAGATAACTGCCAGGCTAGCGGTATTATATCCTGATATAATAAAGAACACGCTGTACAACACAATTAGAGACAAGAGCCAGGCATACTGCGCTAATTACACAGCACAAAGGGTGAGCTCACGGGAGCCATGGGGTGCTGGTGCTGCCACAGAAAGCTCTGGAGGCCAAGAAACCAGAGGTGAGCTTGTGGTGGGGGGGGCTCTGCCATGCAGCCTTTCCTGACTGCTCCCTCTACCTCGGTATTCCTGCTACCCCGGTCCCTGTGCTAGATGATCCCTTCTGACAGTTCTGACGCCTCGCTGCCCTTGTTCGGGCAATTTGTTATTGACCTCCTAGACGGTCAGCCCAGGGGGTAGGGGGCAGGCCCTGGCACCAAGCCAGCCTCTGGCTCATTACTTCAACATAAACAATTGCCCACATTTCCCCTCACTATGTGCTGGACTCTGTACTCAGCCCTTCCTTGCACTCATCCTGGTCAATCCTGACAACAACCCTAGGAGGTACGAATAGTAAGCTCGGAGGAGGAAGTCACCCACCCAAGGCCACGATGCCCATCAACAGCAGTCAAGACACTGCATTAAACATGTCCCCATGCTACAAATCTCATGCTCTTAAATCTTTAACCCACATGCTACAAGCAGCTACCGAGCACTTCAAATGTGGGTGGTTCAAACAGAGATGCACCGTAAGCACAAACTATGTATCAGATTGCAAAAGACACTTTGGGGGAAAAAAGAATATAAAAGACATCATTAATAATCTTTATACTGATGACATCTTACAGTGCTATTTTGGATATATTCAGTCATAATTAAAGTATACTATTAAAACTAACTTCGCCTATTTCTTTTTACTTTGTTTTGTGGCCACAAGGAGCTCTGAAATAACCTGCCCGGCCCTCAGTTCGTTTCTACCAGACAGCGCTGCTCCATACAACAGTGCCTCACGTGTTTGCAGAACGAGCGATGGGTAGGATGGAGACAGAGGACGGGAGGATGGAGAAGATGGCATGTGTCAAGTTTCAGATAAGGGGAAACTTGAACCAAGGGGTGGCAAAGGGGACACTCCTGAGCCTGTGTAGGACGGAGGAGCCATGATGAGTTCTGAACGTAAATGGGGAGCACTTGGTCGGGCATGCTGGAACCAAATGACAGAAGATGAGGACAGCAGGGCAGGGCTCTGACCTGGAGTTTTTGGCAAGGCTGTTTACTGCGCTGTAAAGGGAGCTGGGAATGATGCCTTTATGGGACAACAGTGGCCTGGAACCAGTCACCTAGCTAGTGTCCTTCCAGAACATGACAGCAATGCCTCAATTTCCTAAGTTAAAGAGCTCTGGCAGAGGGCTCTCCTCCAAGCACCAGAACATCTTCTGGGCACAGGGCTAGCTGCACATAGCAGGAATGAAGGGGCTCCCCAGGGAAGAGAAGCCAGGGGAGGCCGAGTAGGGAGTTGTAGGTGATGGTGGGAAAAGGACACAGCAGGATGGAACATGTAGAAGGACAGGTAACTCTGGCAGAAGGTCCGGCCTTCAGAGGCTGCATGGGGAACAGGCAGTGAAGGGCAGCCGCAGGTAGAGGAGGAAGAGCACAGTCCAGCAGGGTCACTGGAGCCAAAGCCCAGGCAGTTCTGCTAGACAGGGAACACAGCTGGTGCAAGGCTAGGGCTGAGTTTGTGGATGCTATCAGAGGACAGACAGGTGCCTCACCAGTGCAAACAACCCAGGGCCTTGTCAAAAGCCTCTCAGCCATCCTCTGCTGAGAGAGTTGGCCTACACAGGGTGGCTGCTGAGAAGGCAATCACAGATAAACACCTTCACAGAACCTGGAAGAACACCACCCCTACTGACACCATGAGGGAGCAAGGATGCACGGGATCTGGTGTGGCTCTTAATGGAGCATGCACACTCCACCAGCGTGGCCGAGACTGTCCTCCACGCCCATGGAGATTTACCATAACCAGAGAAAGGCCAAGCAGAGATCATGTATGCCTGGTGGGAGGCGTGGCGTGGCATGGGAAGCCAGGCCAAGGGAGACTAACTTCAGCTTTGCCATTGCTAGAGGAGCAACTCTGGGCTCTTTCTTAACTTAGTAAGACGGAAACCACCATCCTTTACTGCCCATGGCCTGTACGGGGAATAAAGACATTCAGCAGCTGTGAATTTCCCAGCACAGATCCAGGCCCTGCCCTTCCCAATATCGCTGGTCCGCCAAATGCCTCCTTCCCCTCTTCATAGCACCTGCCTACCGCACCTGCCTAGCACGCCGGCCAGCACATGGTAGAGGTTCAATAAATAGCACGTTTTCTATTATGAGACATCACAGCTGAGGAAATACCAACTTAGATCCATCTCTGGCTGGAGCTGGGAGTTCAGGAGAGCAGAAAGTTAACCTAACTGAGCCATCACAGAGCCAGGGAACATTTTCAAAATGGAAGGAAGTTTCGGGCTCCAGGCCATCAGCTTCTTTTGCCAGGCTAGGCAATTGGGAGCCATGGAGAAGAAACCAGGGGACTTGAGTTTGGATGTCATCATTTATTTATTTTTCGTTAAAAAAATAATAATAATAAGATGAGGTCTCACTATGTTGCCCAGGCTGGTCTCGAACTTCTGAGTTCAAGTGATCCTCCCTCCTTGGCTTCCCAAAGTGCTAGAATTACAGGCATGAGCCACTGCACCCGGCTGAGTTCGGATTTATTATAAAAGGCGCACCAGAGGTGGAAAGAGACTCTCCCTTGGACTTGGTGCTCAAAGATGGTCACTATTATCTGGCTCTCTGTCTAGCAGATTTCTCTCCCTGCTGTCAGTTTCACCCCAAGCCCAGTCACTCTTATCTGCAAGCTGTTTCCTACGATACTGTCTTCTACCACGATACCCTCCCACCAATCCTCATTTGTGAAAGCACTACCAACTTTCAGGGTCCTGGGGAAACGCCACATTCCTCAGTAGCCCTTCTCAGACCTCCCCCCAGCTGAAGGTGCTCCCCCTCCCATCCTATCCCCGAACTCCTTGCACACTTCTAGCCAGACTGGCAGCTCCTGTGGTCATTTCTTATTCCTCCTCCTGGACTATATAAGCACCCCTACTGCCCCCTATCCCCCAGGACCCAGACTTGCTTGCACAGAACCCACCGCGTCCCTCCCAAGGAGTGGATATTACACACTTGCTCAGTGAAAAAACGAGAGGAATATGATAATGCACACCTTGGTGTGATAAGCCCCGGGCTGGTGTCAGCCATGTGTCAAAGAGCACATCCAGTGGAGAACAGGGGACAGCTACAAGTCCAAACAGGCGTAGAGTTTCAGTCCAGGACACCAGGCTCATTACCAGCAAAGACTGAGTTATCTGAAACCAGACTGTGCAACAGAAGTCAAAACCCAGCCACACTGCAGCCTCTCCTGAGGCCATCTTCAACTCTTACCTTAGTCATCCCTTGGCTGAGTGGGAAAGCTGCTAGCTGGGTATGCCGGGGCCAGGACCCTGACATTTCTTAGAAGCTGTCACTGGTATTAGCATTAGAAAGAAGATAATAGTAAACAGTTTTTGGTATTTCTGTGTGCTGAGTGCTTCATGTGATTGCCTCTCTTTATACCAACCCTAAGATATAAATATAAAAACCACATCACAGGCCAGGTCTAGTGGCACACACCTGTAAACGAACCTGGGCAACAGAGCAAGACCTGGTCTCCTTAATTTAAAAATAAATTTTTTAATAAAAAAACACTTCACAGAGCAGGAAACTGAGGCTAGATTGCCAAAAGTCACAAAAGAGGCAGAGGGTAGAGGCAGCATACTGACACTGGGTTCCTTCTACTACAACTTTCCACCAGGACCCTCCAACTACTACTCACCTTGACTTTCAACCCTGAGATTCTAAAGGCCAAACTATGAAGACTCAAGCAGCATTCCAGCTGTTCCCTGCCCACTGCCTCCAGGAGGAAGGCCAGGCCTCAACAGGTCACCTAAGCCCTACTACCTGGGCACCCTACACTCCCATTACTCGGTCAGACTGTGCTCCCTCTACTTCTTCTGCCTTCTGGCCCTAGAGCCCAGGGGCCCAGGATCTCCTCTGAAGGAACCAGCCCGCTCCCCCGGCACCAGTTATGGCGACGCCCTCACTATGGTCCCATCATCTTCCATTATAGTCCTCCAGCAAACACCTGCTCTACTCTCTACTTCTGAAACAGCTCCAGGTCTCCTTTTCTATCAACTTTTGCACCCACTCCCATGCACCTCCTGGCTGACAGGAGAACCAGCCTCTCCCCGTCTCCCCTAGCCCAGGCCAGGACTTCTGCTGATCTGGGCCCAGCACAGAACCTACACTGCCTTACTACGCTCTGTTTAACACCTTCTCTGGCTCTACCCGACATGGACTCCTTGAAGGCAGGGAACCTGTCTTAATTTATCTTCATATCACTGTCAGAGGTGAACCAGAGCAACTCCAACTTGAATAAGAGCTGGGTAAAATGAGGCTGAAACCTACCGGGCTGCATTCCCAGACAGTTAAGGCATTCCAAGTCACAAGATGAGATAAGAGGTCAGCACAAAATACAGGTCATAAATACCTTGCTGATAAACCAGCCAAAACCCACCAAAACCAAGATGGCGACCTCACCGCTGCACTCCCACCTGCACCATGACAGTTTACAAATGCCATAGCAACGGCAGGAAGTTACCCTCTGTGGTCTAAAAAGGGGAGGCATGAATAATCCACCCCTTACTTAGCATATCATCAAGAAATAACCATAAAAATAGGTAACCAGCAGCCCTCAGGGCTGCTCTGTCTATAGAGTAGCCACTATTTATTCCTCTACTTTCTTAATAAACTTGCTTTCACTTTGCACTGAGGACTCGCCCTAAATTCTTTCTTGTGCAAGATACAAGAACCTTCTCTTGGGGTCTGGATTGGGACCCCTTTCCTGTAACATTCCCAGTGCTTGTAGAATACAAGAATAAGTCTTTTTTTTTTTTTTTTTTAATAGAGACGGGGTTTCTCCATGTTGGTCAGGCTGGTCTCGAACTCCTGACCTCAGGTGATCTACCCGCCTCAGCCTCCCAAAGTGCTGGGATTACAAACGTGAGCCACCTTGCCCAGCCTAAATTATGTTTTAAAGCACAACTTTCCCTGAAACAACCCCAAACCCCTCACCAGAGATGCTCTTCAGTAATAACAAAGAAGAGGCTGGGCATGGCTGACAACAGTAGTCCCAGCACTTTGGGAGGCCGAGGTAGGCAGATCACTTGAGGTCAGGAGGACTTCGAGACCAGCCTGGTCAACATGGTGAAACTCCATCTCTACTAAAAATACAAAAATTAGCCGGGCGTGGTGGCACACACCTGTAATCCCAGCTACACAGGAGGCTGAGGCAGGAGAATCACTTGAACCGAGAAGGTGGAGGTTGCAGTGAGCCGATACCATGCCACTGCACTTCAGCCTGGATGACAGAGTAAGACTCACTTTCAAAAATAAAAAAAGAAGAAGAATAGGATAAGCCACCGATCACGAAGGAAAGCAGAGATTTTTCCAAGGTCAGCTCTGAAAACTAAGACTCTTTTAAGAATACCCAGATTCAAATCAGTGACTCCCACCTCCCCCACAAAAAAACCAATACCCAAGAAAAAGGCAATCTCTGCAGGTGGCTTGCAAAGGAAAAATCTCACTGGTTTAGAATGATTAGGGATAGGAGACGAAGACCTGGTCTAACATAACGCTGCAAGAAAATCATAACGCTCTTCTGATGAACTGGGGCTTATGTGCATACAGCTTTAGTGACTAAACACAGGTCATTTGTCACTGGCATGTCCCATGCGGGTAAGCAAACAGAACACACTCACTGCAGGCAGTTTAAGATTATCAAGCAGGTTTTGCAATCTTCCCACATCTTATTAACACCACTCATTTGCTTGGCAAACCTGCCCTCTGGTCTTGGCCTGAAGGAGGGAGGCATGAGCCCTGGCCTGAGGCAAGTTATAAATTTCTATCAGACCCCATCAAACTGAGCCACCCTCAAATGACACTCAAGTTTTCCAAGTAGCCTAATGAGAGCTGATGAGGCTGAGTCATGCCAGTCCAAGTTGACACTGGCGAGTGAAGTCTTTCGCCAAGCTGCAGTAACAGGATAACCAAGACAACATCGGCATCCCTTCTCTGCGCCGTAAAGGGAAATGAAGCTGGTTCTCAAACAGCCAGCCTTGCTTTGGACTGATATTTAGGGAAACATTCCCCTTAGGATTCAAGGCAGACTGCACTGTGAAAAATCATTTGTCCTTTGCACACAGTCAATGGGCTTAGACAACGCCAGGCCGTCAGAAAGTTGGCTTCTGTGCCACTCACTTGCTCCTGACACCACTCGGTAACTCAAAGACCCTGGAGTGGTCCCGAAAAATCCCTAACTCCCCAATTGCCCTGTACTCAGAAATAACCAAAAGCTTTAGCTGCTGCCAAAAAAGGGAAAAGAAAGAAAACCCCGGGAACACACCAAATCCATGTCCAACTCCTTTGCCCCTTGGAACAAAACCCATTGCAGGCACACACAAAGCCGGGGAAGGCAGGACAAAGGAGAGGCCAGGTCACACTCGACAAGGCGCTTTCTTGTCGTTTCCAAAACAGAACTGTCCTCTATTAAAATGCTCTTGTTGCTCGGATGTTGGTGCGGGGAAGGGGTGGGGGAGCACAGATCTCAAAACAAAAGGCCAGACACAGCGTGCAGGGAAGCCCGGGCAGGCTCCTTCTCCCTGCGCACTTCCAAGCCTTTGAATGCCCGCAGATCTCGGTCCAGAGCTGGCAGCTGTCTGTTATTATCCCAGCAACTCCAAGGGCCCCAGCACCAGGGAGCGTGTCCCAAGCAGGTGAACACCATCTGCCCGGCTGACAAGATGCCCGTCTTAGTGCCTGCTGCTGCCAGCAGGCCGTGTGGACCTCCAGGAGGCGCAGCCAACCACCCCACCCTCTCTGGGATGATTCTTCAACTCTCAGCCAGGCTTTCTTCTCTCTCCCTGGGGGCCGCAGGCTCAGTCACTACCTAGCATTTATCACTGGAGGAGAGCTCTTTTAAAAAACACCTGGTCACCTTTCATCACAATTTCTAAAGGCATTGAGAGCATGGTTGGGGCGGGCCGGGGGAAAATGCAGAGTTAGGTACACGTAAGAAAAGAGAGCCCACGGACACACCTTCCCAGGGGTTAATTTTAAGAAGGGTTTTTAATTGATCTACAAAGAGAAAAAAGTTTCCTACCCGTCTTATTTTAAAACGTACTCCCTGCATTAGCTAAACCATTCCCAACACACCCCAACCCATTTCCTTCCTCCCCCATCCTCACAGTTTTAATTGGGGTAAGTGGCTCCCTGATGCAATCTGCAAAGCACCAGCCCAGACCAGGGCAAGAGCTAAGTGGAAAAGCGGGGCTGGGTGGGTGGGCCTAGAGAGTTCCAACGTTGCGCTTCTACTGCTGGGAAAAGAGGGGCCTTCCCTCACCACTATTTTATAGATTCAAGTACAGTATTTCCACTTGCTGGTCTTTCAAACAACTGAAATACCTACACCACCTTCGAGGGTAGGGGGAGAACCACCTCCGCTTTATGCAGCAGCGAGGGAGCTGAGCTGACTCACCGGGAGCACACGGATTGGCGGTGGAGAGCATGCCTGCCTGCCTGCCTGCCTGCCTGCCTGCCTGCCTTTGGGTCTGGGTCTCCGTGGGGGCTGACGTCACCTGGAAGGACCACAGGTCCCCACCCGTAATCTCTCTAGGGCTCTTGGGCAATAAGAAATCTGTGGCTTGATATCTTCCCAAGCCACACATGGTTGGGTCTATTTCACCGACCCTAATCGATGGCTGACTTCTTCCTCCGCTGCTGACCAGGGCCAATTCTTTGATGGGGAAACAAGGTGGGGACATGTCATGGGGAGAGAACTGGCCATCCCAGAAGGGGGCAGCAGAGTTAAGGTCTGGCGCTGGGCAGCCTCTAGGCTCAAGATGGAAATCCACCACCAGCCTAGAGTGAAGACAAGGGTCCTCCCAGGCTTAATGTGCCAACTCCTGAGAACATCATAGGAAGGGCTGAGTCAGAGTGTTCCCTGCTTCGGAACAGAAGCCAAGGAGGAGACAGGCAGCAGTGAGAAGGGTCTGTCAGGTCAAAGCATCTAAGCCCTAGAGGGCCGCTAGGCCCTGGGCAAAGCTTCCAGGCAAAGTGAAGACAATCACCCTCCCAGCCAGACTTGCAGGACCTGTTGTGAGGCTCATCAAGGACAGTGGAGGTAAAAGGGCTCCTTTAATAGTAAAACTATTAAAGGACCTAACCCACAAGATGTCAAAATCTAGGCAATCCCGCCTGCCTCATGGGTCCTGTCAGGAACACGTGAGCCAGCCCCACAGCCCGCAAGGGTAAGACACTCACGGCCACGGCATCACCACTCGGCGGGGTGGCAGGCTCCAGAGGACAGCCTGACCACACTGAGCAGCAGACCTCCTGTCCCAAGCTGCCCCCGTGCCAAGTCAGAGGCTCCAATTTCTAAGGTTTCTGGCTGGAGAACAAGACAAATCATCATCACTATGAAAAAGCAAGAAGGTGGCATGTAGAAATAGTCCTTGTATGACTCTACCCAAAGCAAGCTCTGCGTTGTTCCCCAGGGCCACGATTCTGGGGACTTCTTGACATCTACAGCAGCCAGGGCCTCTGCCCTGTGCACCCACAGCTGCGGAGGCTCTCAGACAGATCTATCTTAGCCTAAACCCAACTCTGCGTCTCTCCAGCATCCACTGGCTGATTTGCCTCCACAGAAAAGGGGCTCCAGCACACAGTACCAGGTCTGAGCTCTACAGTATTTCAAAGGAAAGTCTTGCTGGGGGCAAGTGGTCAGAGAGGGCTTCCTTTAGCAAGGAGGGTGCAAGCTTGGGATGTGTGCTAAAGAATATGCAGCGGCCAGGCACAGTGGCTCACGCCTGTAATCCCAGCGCTTTGGGAGGCGGCGGGGGGAATCAGTGGAGGTCAGGAGTTTGAGGTTACAGTGAGCTATGGACTGCGCAACCGTACTTCAGGCTAGGTGACAGGTGACGACAGTAAGATACTGTCACTTTTTTAAAAAAACGGGGGGAGGGGGCCGGGCACCCTGGCTCACACCTGTAATCCCAGCACTTTGGGATTACAGTTGTGAGGGGAGGCTGAGGTGGGTGGATCACCTCAGGGTCAGGAGTTTTAGACCAGTCTGGCCAACATGGCAAAACCCCATCTCTATTAAAAACACAAAAAATTAGCCAGGCGTGGTGGCAAGTGCCTGTAATCTCAGCTACTTGAGACGCTAAGGCAGAAGAATTGCTTGAACCTGGGAGGCACAGGTTGCACTGAGCCAAGATCATGCCACTGCACTCCAGCCTCGGCAACAGAGCTGGACTCTGTCTCAAAAAAAAAAAAAAAAAAAAAAAAAAATTCAAGTTGCCAGGTATAAAAATGAAAAAAGAAAAGAAAAAAAATGCAGGATTTCATGGAGAACCAGAGAACACGTCCTGTTCACTCCTTCCTTCATAGCCTCTCCACTATGGGCCCAAAGGAAAGAGAGAGCCTCTCTCCATATCCTTAAGGCTGCCCCATTCTCATATTACAAGTCCTGAGTCCAGTGTTCAGACCAGACCACCACAGCTATGTCAAGGGGCTACCATACCAGGCCTCACAAGCGCGAGTCCCACCTGGGAGGCAGAGGCCATGGCACAGCACCACACCGAAGCCCTTGGGTGTCTCCTCCCTCTAAGCTCCTACTCCAGTGGGGGTTGATCGGTCCAGCTTCCTGGAAACGTCTCTTCCACTTTGAATCCACTTCAGAAAGGCAGGCCCAGGCGGGAGGCCGGGAGGGGCTGGGATGGGAAGGAACATCCTGTCTGCATCAGAGCAGGGGAGGTGGCCCTGAGCCTGCCCACGTGTGCCTGGAGCTTTTTTTTTTTTTCATTGAGCAGGAAGTGTTCATTCGGCTGACAAACAAGCATCTGGGGTCGTGCTAGGGTTAGGGCGGTAGAGTCAGCCTCTGATTTGTAGATGGGAACAATCCAAGACAATGGGTTTACAACAGCGGAGAAATCAGCTCCAGATGCAGGCCAGAGCCAACTGCCCAGGGACCAATCAGGGTAATCAATCCTGTTGATATGTTTGTTCTCAAAAGAAGAACCTGGGGGATGGGACTGCAGCCTCTGCCTCCCCAGACAATGGAAGGCAGCTGGGACCCTTCTTTCTGATACAGTCTGGGGATCCTGCTTTCTCTTCTGTCTCAGGGCTTCCCTGTTCCTCAGCCAGGAACCAGGGGGCTCACACCAAAGCTGTGTGCCTGAGCTATTTTTTTCCTATTTAAAGAGCTGGGGTTTCGCTATGTTGCCCAGGCTGGGTTCAAACTCCTGGGCTCAAACAATCTTCCCACTTCAGCCACCCAAGTAGTTATGCCTATGCTTTTTGACATCAAAAGTCAAGTACTCTGGGGTCAATGCCCAAGGTCTCGCACAAAAGCATGGAGGCCTGGAGTGTTCCTGACCTGCAGCCACAGGCTGCTCGTGCAGTGCTAGTAAGCAGATGCTACTTGGAGTCAAGATGGCTAAGCTTTCTCAAACATTAGGGCACCTGGTAAAGAGGGAGACTAGGATTTTCACCTGTTTTTTTTGAGACAGAGTCTTACTCTGTCGCCCAGGCTGGAGTGCAGTGGTGCAAACTCAGCTCACTACAACCTCCACCTCCCAGATTCAAGCGATTCTTCTGCCTCAGCCTCTCAAGTAGCTGGGATTGGAATTACAAGCGCCCGCCACCACACCCGGCTAATTTTTGTATTTTTAGTAGAGATGGGGTTTCACCATGTTGGCCAAGCTGGTCTCGAACTCCTGACATCAGGTGATCCACCCACCTCAGCCTCCCAAAGTGCTGGGATTACAGACGTGAGACACCGTGCCTGGTTGGATTTTCACTTTTCAGATGTAAGAGGTATCAGAGTGGCTGAGATGGAAAATGGGAGCCAGTCAAGGGGGGTTTAGCCAAACAGCTACTAAGGAGCAGAGTTGGGGCCAATGCCCAAGGTATAACCTACACCTAGTCTCCAAGGGGAGACAGGATTACCTGATTATCTGGCAGGGGTAGGGGAGGAAGACTCCATACTGACAAGCCACACCACCCAAGTGCATACAGGGACACATTCAAATAAGCAGTTCTGAGGACCTACCATGTGGCGCAAACTCCACAGAGGGAAGCAAAAAGGACAAAGGACTACCCCACTTCACAGAGCTGTGAGACCCAGAAGAAGCAACCCTTCTATTCACACATGTCACCAAGGTCTGTGGCCTGAAGTGCCTATACCTGCTACTTCAGTTTCACCAACATTGGTGGGGACAGCAGGGACTCCCCACCTGGCACTCAAAAATAAGGCCTCAACACTTTCGTTAAAAAGATTTGTGAAATAGACTGTTAAATGGATGAGCAGTTAGTTGGGTCTGATGCCTTGAACACTGCTTCCCTAGACAAAGATTCTATGAACTTAAATATTTCCTTAGATCCTGCCTAAAAGGGACCTCAAAGGGCTCTTAAGGAAAAGAGTTGTTCTTTTTGTGGAACTGGTCTCACCAGAACTGGAGAGGGAGCTGCCTAGTTAGACAGTGAGCACCCGGTCAACTGGCAGTGTCCCAGCAGAGGAGGTGAATGAGGCTTCCAGTGTCCCCTCCCAGTATGAAGTCAAAGTCACCTGGGTACAGGCACTGGACAGGGAGGGGATACTTGTTGATCTGTCCAACCTTCCTTGATAAGCAGGAATGGGGGAAGGGAGCTGAAAATCCTAAGAACAAAAGAATGGCAGAGCTTGTCACTCGGCCCTGATCATCCATGGCACCCTATCCAGCCATCTGTCACAGCATATAGAAATTCCCTGCGTGTGATTCTGTCTGCCTGGAGAGACTGCTGGCTCTTATCCATCTCCCTATCCCCACTGAGCTCAGTGCCCAGGAGGCCCCCATAAACATTACTGAACAAAATGTTGAATCAAGGCTACTACCGGAGCCTCCTTGTACAGAGCAAGCACTGGCTGTACCCATTCCTCAAGGCCAAGGCTCTCTGGGCCACATAACTCTCTCTCCTTAACTTGTGAGAGCAACTTCAGTTCCTACCGCACACAGCAGCACAAGACCAGGCCTGGTCTACCTCCGTTTCTAGCAGCCGCCTGTCCCTCCTCTCTCTTACATAGCTCCAAGTCCCTGGCAGTCAAGGAAAAGAAAGAACTTACTGCACGCCACCTGGTACTAGAAGAGGCATACAGCAGTTGGACTTGGTATTTGGTACAGAAAGTAGAAAAGTCAGAGTTATAACATTTTTCATCTAGAGCAAGCAACAAAAGAGATTCCTCAATGTTTAATAACCTCCAGTACAAGTAAAAATGTAGTCAGAGTACCCATTTATCTATTGCTAGCATCGGTATAAACTGAGACAACTTTAAAATACAAAACAAAAGGGTCTTGCTCTGTCACCCAGGTTGGGGTACAGTAATGTGATCTCTGCCTTTTATTTTTATTTTTCTAGAGACAGGGTCTCACTCTCACTCAGGCTGGAGTGCAGTTCCACAATCATAGCTTACTGTAGCCTCAAACCCTCAGGCTCAAGCAATCCTCCTGCCTCTGCTTCCCGAGTAGCTGTGACTACAGGCTCACACTATTACACCCAGCTCATTTTTTTCCTTTGGTAGAGACAGGATCTCGGCATGTTGCCCAGGCTGATCTCAGTCTCCTGGTCTCAAGGAATCCTCCTGCCTCGGCCTCCCAAAGTACTGGGCTTACAGGCATGAGCCATTGCACCTGGCCAAGACAACCCTCCCAAAAATAATTTGGCAAAGGATTCAAAGGTCTTAGCGGGTGGGGGGGGGGGGCGTCTATATTTTCTGACCTAGTAATTTCACTTCTGGGAATTTATTCTAAGAAAAATGGTCTTCGTCCGTTCCTGCTGCTATAAGAAAACACCTTCGACTGGGTAATTTATAAACAACAAAAATGTATTGCTCACAGTTCCAGAGCTGGGAAGTCTGAGATCAAGGCACTAGCAAATTTGGTGTCTGGTGAGGGCTTGAGCTCGGCTTCAAAAACGGTACCTTCTTGCTGTATCCTCACACAGCACCCCTTCAGCCTCCTTTAGGAGGGCACTCACCCCATTCATGAGGATGGAGCCCTCATGACTTAATCACTCCCCTAAACGACCTGCCTTTCTATACTATCACACTGAGAATTATGTTTCAATAATATGAATTTTGAGGAGACCTCAACATTTAGATCACAGCAAAAATCATCCACAAAGAAAGACAAAAGATGTTCACTGCAGTGTTATGTACAATGGCAGAGTGGGGAGGTGGAAGATGAAGGAATCGGCCAATTAAGAGAATGATTCAGTATAGTCTCTGTGGCCATTAAACCGAATGATAATAAACATGTTTATCAAACGAAAAAGCATCAGACCAACATGGTGGCTCACACCTGTAATCTCAGCACTTTGGAGGCTGAGGCAGGTGGATCACTTGAGCCCAGGAGTTTGAGACCAGTCTGGGCAACATAGCGAAACCTTGTCTCTACAAAAAACACAAAAATGAACCGGGTGTGGTGGCAGGCACTTGTGGTCCCAGCTACTGGGGAGGCTAAGGTGGGAGGATGACCTGAGCCCAAGAGGCAGAGGTTGTAGTGATCAGAGGTTGTGCTACCGCACTGCAGCTTGGGTGATACAGCGAGACTCTGTCTCAAAAAAAAAAAAAAGCAGCATCCTAATTTGATAAACATGTTTATCAAACAAAAAAGCATCAAACCACAAAAAAGTGTGTAGACCTGGGCAGCCTTTGTCCAAGTCTAGACGTCGCGCTAGGATAATAGTGAATGTTTTCCTTTCACTTTCCAAAATGTGTCTCAAGTTGTCTACAAGAGATGGGGTGCTGTACTCAAAGAGGGAAGGCAGCGAGGTCCTGTCTCCATCCTCTCTCTGAGCCATCGACCTCATCTCCAGGCCTGGGATGGGAGCAAGGAGAGGTGAGGGAAGACTTTGAACCAAGGCAAACGAACACAGTTCCAGGCAGTGTTCACAGGACACCTCCAAGGTTGACATTTAACCAACAGGAACTTTCTGGAAGTATTTCAATACCCTCCAAAAAACCAAACCAGGCAGGCAGGCTTTATATATGTAATGTGCCTGTGCATATAGAGAGCCATAATTTTCAATAGAGAGAGACAGCTATACCATTCCGTTCCCTAACTGCAGCAGTGGCCAACTTTCTACCCCAACCAGCCATCTGGGGCTCAAAGGGAAGGTGTCAGATTGATCACCAGGGTAGGATTAAATTTTTTTTCTTCTTAAATCCCCTTAACTGAGAAAGCAGCTTGAGCCAATTCTGCTTTCCTCACAGACACCAAAACACCAAGCTATAGTTACACCAGTTCATCTTCACACCCCAGCGTTTGGGGGGCTGGGGGAGGATAAAGCTTTCCAAGCAGCTCTCTGTCGAGTCTCACCTCCTGGTGGAGGAGCTGGAAGCACGGGCTGGAAGGAAGAGGGCTGCCAGGAGAGGAATGTGTCCGCAGCCTTCTCTCCCAGGTCCCCATCAGATGCAGGAAGTGGCACCACTTCTCAAAAGCCTCTCCACGTCCCCTACCCCCAAGCTGGGAATCTTCCCCCTCCTCCCACTGCAAAGACATTCTAGACCATTCTACCACTGTACCAGCCTTACCTATGCCAGTTACAATATCCTTAAAACTTAGTGAGAGGGTGACAGGAACGAAGAGGTCATCCTGCCCCAGGATGTGCCGGGTACCTTTCCCTGCTATGATTTCATCTATCCCCTCAGCAACCCAATGAGTGAGAATTCCCCTTCTACGGAGGACTAAGTTGAGGCTTGGAAAATGTGTCTCTTTGGCTGAATCCTTAGCGATCTAGACTCTCCACGCCACACCGGCTGCAGCAGACCATGCTCAACAGAGCAGAAGGGCCAAGAACCAACCAGCCCTGAGTGCTGGGCACCTGCAGGTGCTTCTACATGCATTCTTTCTAATTTTTCTAACAACCTAGAGATGTGAGGACTTCCTCATCCCCAGCCTACAGATGAGAAAACTGAGGCTCAAAGATGAGCTGACATCCTTCTCAAACAGCTTCTAAATGATGAGCCAGATAGCCTTAAGAGCTAGGGCCCATGTCCCCTGCACAGTGACAGTCACCTTCTCCCAACCCTCACCATTACATGGAAAGCTCCTCTGGGAATGAGACCATGACCTGTTCTGCAACTCCCATCCAGATCTATCCCTGGCACGATGCAGGTACACAAGACCTGTGCCTATGCTGGGGGAAGGGAAGGAGAGACCCCGCTACGGGGTAAGCTTCCAAACACAGAAGCAGCAGGAGCCCCAGGACTCAGCCTTACCCACTCAGTGTCACTTTCAGCCCCAAAGGTGGGAAGGTTCTCAGCGTCCCCTCTCTCCACGCAAGCCAAATTTCTGCCTTCCTGCTTGTACCACACGGACCCTCCCTGAATCTGTTAATGATTAATCTTCCAGGCTGGCGCCAGCCTTCCACAAACACAATGACCACCTCCAGGAAAACTGACCAGAAGCAGGTTCTGCATCCATTTATTAGGTGTATTTAAACAAAACAAAGAGCAGCTAAGACACAGTATTTCCAGAAAATTTGTATTGTTCTTTTGTTGGTGCGTTTTCTTTGAAGGACGCAGGTGGCCTGGGAGGTGTCTGAGGAATGAGGCAACCACAAAGACTAGTGCTGGAGAGACTGGTTTCAAACTCACTGTCTAGACAGACTTCACATTTTTTCAGGACTTGACAGAAGGAAGGCTCCCTCGGTGTCCAGACCCCTCTGACATGCACCAACAGGAGGCAGCTTGCCATCCATTCACATCCCTTCCTGCCACAGGTACCTGCTTCATGCCAGGCTGGAGAAGGAGCAAGACTTCAGAGGTGAATCAGAGGCCTCCCTGCCCTCTAGGGGCTTCCAATCTCCCAGGGAAGAGTCAAATGCCAGTAATTTCCAGGGGCTGAAAACCACTGACAAAGTAAAAGGAAAGCCAGTTTCGGAGGTGAGAAATACTGACACTGGCCTTTCTTTTTCAAAAAAAGAAACAGATCACAGAGGGAAGAGATCTGGCTTCAAAGAAGCCAAAGACAGGTTATACCAAAAACGTTTTAAGTTAATGCCAGAGTCCTGAGAGGAGGGCAGGCAGTCAGGAAGTAGATGCTGAACGTCATACAGGTGCCAGGAACCAGGGGCAGACAGAGAGGCACAGGCCGTGACTTGAAGGAAACCAGGGAAAGGAGAAGGAGAGCAGATAGACAGATAGCTCCAATCCACAGATGGAAGCTTCTGAGGCTGTCTGGGAACCTGCAACAACTACAACAATGCCTGGCATACAGTAGGCATTCCACCAATGACTTTGTGGAATGAATGAATAGGAGTCCCAAAAAAATGCAATTTATTCAACTTTGGGAAGCAGGAAAGCTTTGCTGTGAAAATAACCCGGAACTCAGTTGCCAAGGGGAAGCTTGCCCCCTAGCAAGCAAAAGCAGCAAGGGGCATTCCAGGCAGAAGAAACTGCACGTGCAAAGGCACAGTGGCCTAAGGGAACGTGGTAGAGCCACGAACTCCCAAGAAGCCCTTCTGTTCATGCTGGAGAGGCATGGGATGCTGTGGCAAAGGCCCTGACCCACAGGGCCTTGAAGGCCCAGCTAGGGAGCTCGGGCTTCATCCTGAAGAACAGGAGAAAGCCCTCAAGACTGCAGGCACTGGTGCAGCATAGCCAGATGTGCGTTTCAGAGAGAGAACTCTGGCAGCAGGCTGAATGCATCTTGGTGCTCTCAGTTTCTGGATGAAGAAATTGTGGATCTGAGTGAGGCCGTCGTCTGCCTGAGGTCAGGTGGTTGGGTGATACCCATCCCTAGCTTCTACCCCAGGGCTCCTTTTACCACACCCTGCTACCGTCCTCAAAGCTTTCACTGCATCACCTCAATATTCCACAAATGCTACGAAGGCTCTTCCAGGTGAATCTGCACAAACAAGTAAGGCAACTCTCAGGCCAGAAGCCTGGGAAGGCCTTAACCTGACTGAGCTTCAGCTTTCTGCATGGGAAATTGGGGAATCGATATTAACCCTAGAGTTGCCGTGCAAATCAAATGAAGACTGCACGTGCAAAGGCACAGCTTCCGCTCACCGACTTGCAGATGGCGAGCCCTCCAAGGACACCCGACTAGCATTACTCACCCAAACACACTGGAGTGTCTTCCACGTGCTATTCTGGAAATCAAGAGCAGGATGAGGAAAAGGGAGCTGAAGTCCACCAGGCTCAAAACGGACAGAATGTCCCCCACTGAGAAGGAGGTGGGGTCTGAGCCCACTGGCCTACAAAGTAAGGAGGTTCAGTGAGCACGAGTAGAAGCATGATGTTTGGAGCACCGCTTGACTGCTTGGAGATAAAAACTGAAAGCTGGTTGGAACAGGGGCTGGAAAATAGGAGGCGCACTGCTCAGCCCTGCCCTTCCAAAGCTTCAGGACTGGAAAATGAGTAGGTCTCCCAAACATCAAAGGCTGCAGGTGGGAATCAAAAGGGGTACGGTGGTGGCCCTGGTTCCAGCCTTTCCATGGTCCCATTTCTGACACCACTGTAAAAGAAGGATCTAGTTTCTCACAAATCACCACAATTTCTCTTGTCCCTTCCTGGCTGCTGGGACGGGCTGACCAGGCAGGAGAAAGGGAGACACAGAATCAGGCAGTAAACAGGGCCCATAAGGACTAAAGACGCCTGTGGATCTGTGGCCTCCGAGGTCCACTGCAGCACTGCTGCTGAAGTTTTGTAGCATGGGGTTGGGGGAGCAGAGGCTTCAGTGGGTTGAGATGTATGAGAGGTGAACAGCCTCGGCCAACAGCCACCAGCACAGACAATGGCCAGCCTTTTCTGATGTGTGCCCACCAATAAGCTTCTGCCCTTGGGCCAAGAGGCAATCCCCTCCAGGATCTAGGAAGTAGCTCATTCTCACTGCCAACCTAATAAGGCACCTGGCCACATAAATTCAAGATGGCACCTGTCAAATACCATGTGAAAATGGCCAGTCAAGGAGGAACATGGGGTGTACATTATGTATGCTAAAGAGACACAGGAAGCAAGACCCTCCCCTCCAGGAAGGACAAAGGAAAAAAAAAAAAAAAAGGAATACCCACACTCTCTTCTCCAAGCAACAACTAACCCATCTCCCTACACCTCCCTCGCACCTCCATCAGCCAACCCGGGTTCATGCAAAACCAACCATCCACTTATGCCTCAAGTACCAGGTGGCCTTTGAAAGTCCCAACACAGCACCCAACAAAAAGCAGGAACCCATACAATCACTGGCTGCCCTCAGACTGCTCCAGGCACTTACTAAGGGGCTGGGAATAAAAAGCCATAATTGTCCCAGGACAATACTGACAAATAATGACTTGTACTCCACGGGTCTGTTCACTGAATCCTGACCTATGATTTTCAAGGGAACTCGGGAGGAGACTCCAAACTTCCAGAACAAAGGCAAGGCAGAAATATCTTTTTGAGTTATCTGGACCCTCCTGGGGTGAGGAGAGGTACTCGGCCCTTCAACCTACCACTTCCCTGGTCAAAGAACCAATGGACAGCCCTAAGCAAGTCAATGAAGCTCCCAGAGCATCTGACTACTCTTCAGTTGGGAAAGAAAAAAATTTAAGCCCAAAAATCTGCCTCCAGGGCTTAATTAGTGTTGTAAAGGTCAGAAGATGCACAAGATAACAGATACTTTTGCCGTAAGTGGGAAGAAAAGTAAACTACTCCAGGAAACAGAGGCAAGATCTCTGCTCCCAGGCCCCTCAAATCCCAAGACCCCTCCAGCAGGTGGGGCTGGGAGTCGGGCCCTGGAAACCAGTTCCTCCGGCAGGGCAGGATGCCAGGCGTCCTGCTGGAAGGAGGCTCCTCATCTTCCTGGGAGGAGGTGCTGCTCCAGCCTCCTGTCCCGGCCTGCTCATCAGACCCTGTCCCAACAGGCAGGCAAGGACTGCTCTTGGCCTCACCTCACCATGCTATCTGCCTTCAGGCAAGTGAAGGGCCGGGAGAAGGCCAGCAGAGGTGTGGGTGGATACGGGTGCTTGGGGGCAAAGCCCAGCCTTGGATTGCAAAAGCCAGGACTCCAATGACAGCTGAATTCCCACCTATCTGGAGGTGGAAAAGACTGACCCAGAAGGAGCAGAGGAAGGCTCTGCCCCAGAGACTGTTCGACTGGGTGGTGGTGGTGGAGGGAGACAGGGAACTGGCAAAAAAAAAAGAGTGCCTTCCCCCTTCAAGCTGGCACAGGCCCACCTGAGCAGGATGTACAAGCAGAGTGCAGCAGGTAACCTGTGTGTCCCCCCGCCAGAGAAGATCTACTGGGTATCATTCATAGAACATGAGCATTGCACGCAGTATTATCCTAAGCATTTTACAAGAATTATCTCATTTAATCCTCAAGCATTCTCGTAGAATGTGTTTTATCCCCATTTTATAGATGTGGAATGAAGGATCCCAGAGATTAAGTGTGTTGCCTGCATTCTGAGGTTAGTGAGCAAAGAACGCTGGCATTTCAAACCCAGGTCTGTCAGGCTCCAGCCAGCTCCTGGACAGCATCTTCTTCCAAAAGGAGAAAGCCTTCAGGTCACAGAATCAAAAGTGGGGATGGACTCTTTCCACAGTCTTCAGGGCTCCAGACAAAGCCCCCTTACAACAAAATTCCTCTTGGCAATCAGAAAAGTCAGGCAAGGGGATGGTCCCTTCCAGACAGTGCCTGGCGCAGCCCCAGCACCAGGCTCGGCTTCCGTGCCATGGAGAAGCCGGCTAGCTGCATTCTCTGCAGCTCTTCCTGACGATAGCCCCCACCCCAACCCCTAGAGAACACTGTTCACTCGGTGACCCCACAGGCCAGGGCAGGATAAAGAATAGCAGCCCCTCAAGACTGACATCCATCCCGGGGATGCTCCCTGGAAAGCCTGAAGGCTGCAGCTCTATCCTCCCACGCAGCATTCCACCACCAAGGCCAGGGCGGCCGAGGAGGGACGGCCAGCCTGATTTACAGAATTTACCAAATGGGTCCGTTTTTCACCCCGTTCCAGTCCTTTTTGGAAAACTCCAGGTTTTTAGGAGTAGATTAATGGCAGGGAGTTAACGGGGCAGTGATATATCCTGCTTGAAATTTTTTGAAAAGTTCTGCGTCAAGGCGCCCAAGCCCAGTGGCCCCGCTGTGATTTAGTACTCTGGCCCCCGAGAACAGGCAGGTCCAATATGTCCGTAAATCTGCTAAACGAGGTGGTTTCTGGAGGGCGGTTTTCAAGATACACGGCCTGACATGTTGCCAAACTTCTCGGCTAGCCGAGCCCCAAATGTGAAGACAATGGGAGGGAGCCAGGGAGAAAGCCGGCTCTGCTCCACCAAGAGGGGAAGGCAGCCTGTGGCAGCCAGCACCAGGGAGCAGAGAGCTGGACCTATGTTCTCTGGCTTTCTGCTTTGGCGGGAGAATGGGGTCTAAGAATAAACAAACTAAGAGAGCAGAGCCAAAAGGGAACTTTGGTATCACCTACTGCAGTTCCATTTTACAAACAGAAAAATAGAGGAGCTGAGCATTTGGGCCCAGGACCTCATCCCAGCACAAGTCACTCCAGCACTGAGCACCCAGTGCCTTTCGGTACTGCAGCTGCCCACTCCTCTAAATCCCAGCCAGACCCCACAGCCTCGCTGCCCTTTTCTCTGAGAACCATATTAACCAACAAGATGGTTTGTGAGCCTCAGATTTCACTGGGAAAGGCCAGGAACAGAATCTTACTTCTCTAGGCCCAAGTATCTTGAGATTCACCAGCTTTTCTAGATCTACAAACGTGAGTCAATGAATGAAGACATGAGTGGAAGGTGAGGGACATGCTATACAAAGCTTTCCAAGGGCCAAGGCTTTAAGATACAACATATCCGATCACAATCACTCCTCCCAAAGTGAAATACTCCCTTATTTTCTAACTCCTGCTGATGTAAAACTCCGTATCAGATCAATTACGACGCCATCATTCCCCAATACCTTTGCTGGGGGATTCAATTATTGGATTAATTTATAATCTGCCTTCCTGGTTGTTTTTTGCCTATTGCTCTCTTTATACTAAAATCACATGTAAGTAGAACTTAATCAAACAGTTCAAGAAGGATTCTGAATTTGTCTCGACTGCCCGTGTCAATTCATTAGAGGCGTTACTGTTTTTCTCCGGTTTCCTCCACACTCCGCTCCTTATTTTGAAATCCCTAGAACCAAACCTCTTATCTGCGGACTTAACACAGGGGCAAAGATAATCAAAGGGAAAATCCTGCTTGACATCAGGGGATTGTGCTCTCGGGTGGATTTCACAGGCAGCGCCCACCCCTCCCCCGGCCGACCAGCAGCCTGTCACACCTTCATGTGATGGCTTAGTAAGCACCGGCCGGAAGCGGGTACCGGGGCCAAGGTATAGGAGGGGGTTCCTTTCAGCAGGGATGGCGGTGCTGGTGGCAGCAGCAGCCGCAGCTCCAACTCTCAAATCTCCCTCCTGGAGCTCAGGGTAATCTGATGATCGCAGTGGGTAATTAGAGTCTCTTATCAAAACAATTAGCGGATGAATGAACAGCCAGTCCCATCTCTGACACAACTGCACACGGCGCAGCAGCAAGATGGGGAGGCAGAGGCAGGGGAAATGATGAATTCCAGCCCCCACTGTCCTGTCCATTCCAGGGGACACTGCAACTCCAGCCTCACCTCCAGCTTCCCCAGCATCTGCCCGGAATACCCTCCCGTATCCCTTCCTCTTTGCAGCTAGGTCAGCCTCCTTTTCCTTCCAAGCCTAGTTTGGGTACCTCCTCCAACTCTGCAGATACCAGCTCCTCTGTGCAGAAAGGTCCTGCCAGCCAAGCTGCTCCTTTGCCCCAAGCTTACTCTATTTAGCCAGACTGGGACACCTTGGGCAGGACTCAAAGCTCTTCCTTGACGCAGCTCCTGGCACTGGGAAAGGGCTCCATAAATGTCTGCGGTGCACATGCGCGCGCCAGGCCTGCCTTTCTCCCTAACAGCCGACCCCAGTGCGCTCTGACTCTAATAAGTGTTTCATGGGAATACCCAGGCCGTTCCACCCATTGCCCTCATCTGCAATTTCATTAGCTAATGTTTAAAATTCAAAGCTCTTCCATCATTTCCGTGTCTCCCCATCTGTAAACAGGCCTGTGAGTCTGATACCATTTGTTTCCACCACTGAAAATACACAAGGATTAGCCAGAAAGCCCTGTGGAAACATAATCCTAAGTAGCCCAGGCCATAAGGCAGGAACAATTTACAAGAGCCTCGAGTTGGTCCTCCCTGTTTGGTTTGTGGACCTAGGAAATGGGGCTAAGGAGAAGGTGGGGGGTGCCCAAGATGTTTCTGGGGATTTCAAGGACAGGCAATGCCAGGGCAGAGCCAGGCCTCCTGGTTTCTAAGCAGTAACTCAGGCATTTGCGATTAGGGGTGCCTCATCTTGGGCCCAGCCTCTCTAGGATCTTACCCCAGTGCCACACCCAAAAGGGGACATATTCTGGGGTGCTCTGAGGGTGCAGGGTGCCATTCCCTTGCTTCCTAATGCTCAACAGAAAAGCGAGGAATAAGGAAAGAAAGAAAAAAAAAAGGTAAGGGCCAAAGCAGAGTTCTCCCTCTGCTTTTGTTTTCCATAGCGTTCCTTTCAAGGCCTGAGATCTGCTAAGCCCCGGGAAAGCCATGGCATCATCTGTCCACTTCCCCCTCTGCAATCTGCCACCCTGCCCGCTCCTGACAGCCATCAATCACTCAGTAATGTGCTGACCTCAAGGCTCAGGGGACAGAATTTTCAAGTCAAATGTAGCCGTTAACATAAATAAAGCATCGCCCTGTATTTCTTTCTTTCTTTCTTTCTTTCCCTTTCTCTCCCTCTCTTTTTAATGATTCTGCAGCTGCTGCTGGGGACTCAGTAGGCAACAAAAGTAAGGGCAGACAGGCAGAGTGGAAAGGCAATTCAACTTTTCTGAGTCATAACAATTATGACGTTGTAATAAGAAACATTTTCTATGAATTTTTAAGTACCAGTTATCCTGTTTTGCAATTGTCCGCAGGGAAAAGGATGACAGAGTCAACAGGACTGTGGGCTACACTCAACTGTCCAGAGCCAGGCAGACCCCTGGGTCCCGCCCCCTCCCAGATCTCAGGCCCCCTCGATCTGGGGCTCACTCTGCATCTTAAATAAAGCAGTTGTCCTTTAAGCACATTTACATGCAAACGACTTCCATATACCAAATATAGTTCTGTAAGCCAGCGTTTATTTTTAAACACGAAGAAGAGTCTCCCATAATAAAGCTTATGATAAATGTTATGATCCTCAAAATGGTTTTTAGGGAAGAGAACGGGCGACTCCAGGGAGTGGGAGGAAGAATGGGGACTTGTACCTGGAGTCACTCCACAGCTGCCTTGACCTGGTACCCAAGCGGCTCACAGGCAGGGAGGTGCTGCTGCTCCTCCCCCACCCTCTCGCTCTGTTCTCTGTGAGCAACAGGGCCCAGCAGTGAACAATGAGCCAGAGGCAAGGACCACACTGTCCAGTGTGTTCACGACAAGCAAAGCGAGCAAGGTGTTCACACGCTAAAATCAGTACCATTATGTCGCCAGCATGGCCCACCTGAGGCAGGAGGCTGAGGTGACAAAAAGCTTCTGGTCGGAGCAGAGCTCTGGTCCTGACTCTAGTGCTGATCTGCTGTGTGACCTGGGCCAAGTCACCACCTTCTCTGGGCTTCCAGGTCTTCTTCTAGATACTTGCAGAGGCTAGCCCTGGCCTCATCCTGAGTGACTGCCTCATCACACCCGCTCTCCCAGCAGCTCTTGTTCAGGCTCCATGCTGCATTGTCCACCAGGGTTTCTGAGTTCCTCAATCGGCCTAACAGTGTTTTGACACCTTCACTCACATCTTGAAAAACCCTGGGGTTCCTCCAATTCCTTCTGGGAGAAGCATCTACAGCCATGTTGCCAAGGTGCCTTTATAAAAGCCACATACAATGACAACCCCACAGACTGATTCACTCGCCAGTGGCATCTCCCTTACCTGTAACTGGATACCTACTGGGACCTTAACTAAGCTGAGAAGGGGCCACTAGCCCAACCTTGGAAAGGAAGCTCTGGCCACAGGAATGGCATCAGGAACACACCAGGCCCCACTTCCTCCACATTACAGTGGAGCCAGGAGCCAGTGCCTGCCTGTCTAGGAGGGCAGGGGCTGGCATGTGCCATCTCCTTCTTTTCATCTCTGGCTAGTGGATTTTCGTGGGAAATGAGAAGGCTGCCCCTGAAGGGTACCTAGATCCTGCTTGTTTTGCAAAGTTCCAAATAACCTTCTAGAAACTCTGTATGGCTTTCCTTGCCAGCCTCAAAACCAAGAAAAGAAATGCATCTCCTAGACTTCTGGAAGGAAGGGGGTTTGAGCCTATTCCCCAGCCCCCACCAAAACTCCGCTCATAGAAGAGAGGTGGATAGACCATCAAAGGCAGGGAGGGAGGCGGGGAGGGAGGCGAACAGCCTGTGACCCTGAGGATGAATGATATACTTTTTTTAAAGGGCTGTTCAAGGCAGACACATTAAGAAGGCTGCATATTTATCTTTCTGACATTTTAAAATATGCTGCAAAAAGCTGAATCTTAAATCAAGGTGCATTTTTAAAGGCATGTTAGATCAGGGACAAAACCTCTTCCTTTCTTCCTTCAAGAAGCATGCCTGCCACGAAGCAAGGATTACTGCATGTGACAGTCCCAGCCTCCTGCACAATCAATACTGAGTTATGGACTGGGAGGAGGCAGGATGGCCTGCCAGGCTGGGGCTCGCAAGCAAGCCTCAAGGAGACCATAGGCTCTGCAAGGAGTCACCAAAAAAGGCCATTTTCCTGATCTAGTTCAGGGATCCAGCTCGCCATCAATTGTTCCAAGTTACACAATCACAGGCAGGGAGCCCCCAGCTTCTTGGGAATCTGGATGCCATGGCAGCAAATGCTCAACATAAAACAGCAGCCTCAGCCATGCCTGAGAAGCGGGGGAGGGGACAGCCCTGGCTGGCCATCTTTCTCACCCCACAGTTCATCTTGGGCTGCTAGGGCTGGAGTAGCAAGGGCAAAGGAACACCGGACTGCTCTGCAGGTAGATTTTGGTCAGTATTCCATAGCTGGAAGGAGAGTCTCCAACATACAGCAGGGGGACCACACAACCCAAAGTGTGCAGGTTCACACCTGGCGCCCCCATACTGATGAGCAGCACTGCCTGGTTATAAAAGCATACCAGTTGGGATATTATATGGTCCCCTAATAAATACACACAAGAGCCCTGAGCCCAGGAAGAAAACAGATTGTCTGAATCCCCCAACAGGCAGCGCCCAAAGCTGAGAAGGCAGGCCCGAAAATCAACCAGAGCCAGAGGGAAACCTGGGCCAAACAGAAAAAAGCAAAAATCAATCAACGTAATTATCACCACCCCGGAGGGAGGACTACCCCAAAGAGCACTGGTTCCAGGCACACGGGGACTGGTGGTGACCAGAGGGAGGCGTGAATGGTCTCCCTTAGCAGAGGCTCAAGTGGCAGTTCAGGGAGGAGCAAACGCTGTACCCAAGGACTCACCTGGCCTGGCCCCCCACACCTCCACGGCCGCCCATTCCCGTTTTATTCACCCTTATGGCTACACCAAGTTCCTTCTGGCATTGAGTCTAAAATCCTACCATGAATCCCACCGCCAGCAGGCCCTGGGGGCACACCAGAGCAAGGGCAGCCCCTTGGTTCACAGGAGTCCCTCCCCACCACCACCAGTCCGCCCTAGGTTCCTCACACACATCCCTCTGATGGAGGTATTCAGCGCCGTCTGCCCATCGTCCCCAAGGTGAGGCTCTATCTGCTGACACAGCCCAAATCTCAACACTCCAACCTTGTGCAGTCAAAAAAATCCCTTTCAGAGCCTAACTCTCAAGGACATAAACAGCCCAGAAATCTCTCAGGACAGGCTCCCACCCCACCACACCAAAACCAGGCAGCAAAGTGACACCCTTAAGAGATGGCCAACACAGGCCACCCTGAGGTCCGTGCTGCCACCTGAGTATGCCACCCTGAGTGCCAATCACTGCTCTGCTGCCGGGGAGCAGGGGTCCCGTGATGCACGGTTTGGCAGAGCCTAGAAGTAATGAGGAAATAGCTAACGACAGCCACTGAAGACACTGTTAAATGGCTTATTACACTTTGTAAAGAAAAATACATCAACATCCTTCATTGCAAACACTTTTGTACACATAAAGCCCTTGAAAATTTCCTCCTCCTAGGGAGAAATAAAGGTTTATATATGTATATGCCACATAAACATATGCCCCAATATAATAACCTCCGCATGTAATGTCCTCTGTATAGAAAGAAGCACAGGTATAGGCCTGGCTAGAGAGACAAAGGCGCATTGTCTGGACACAGGCACGCTGTATTACAGAAGTGTGTGCACGCAAGCACACACTCCCTCAGACCAGATGCCCAACCACTTCCAGATGCTACAGTCTCAGATATCCTTGGTTAAAGAAGAGGAAGAACAAGCTTGCCCTTCACGTCCAGATACTTGGGTTCGGGTTACATGAAACAGGATTAGTTCAGAAAATAGCGCCACTTCACAGCCAAGACAAAAACCCAAGAATGAAAACCATGTAAACAGCCAACACAATAGCAAGACTGAAGACAGTGACAAAGGGGCAGAGGCTTCTGGTTCTGCTCTGATGCCCCTCCCTCCACACCATACCTGTGATCTACTGTGCGTGGGATCTCGCAGGCCCAATAACACAGCTGGAGTTCCTCTTAGCGCAACAGAGGATTTGGCATTTGCCTGTGCCCAGCCATCACGCCTGCCCTGAGACACGCTGGTCTGCTGGCAAAGCCTGCCACTCACACACTCAAAACAAGTGCCCCCAGCATCAGTGCAAAGAAGTGGCAGAGAAGGGACAAGGAGGGTGGTCCCTTGCCCCAACTGCCCACCAGCACCCACAGCCAAGGCAACGGCTCTCTGGTGAAGGCAGAGCCAGAAATGCAGGCCTGGGCCTCCCAACACAGGGCTTCTCCCGCCACCCCACGCCATCTGCCCTTCCCGAGAATCTCCAACAACAGGTCCCTGTGGCTCTCACTCCCTTTCATGAAAATCACCAGCCACACACTGTTTATAACAGCAGAGACCTGGAACCAACCCAAATGCCCATCGTCGACCGACTGGACAGGGAAAATGTGGCACATATACACCATGGAATACTACGCAGCCATAAAAAAGGATGAGTTTGTGTCCTTTGTAGGGACATGGATGAACCTGGAAACCATCATTCTCAGCAAACTGACACAAGAACAGAAAATCAAACACCGCTTGTTCTAACTCATTGGCTGGTGTTGAACAGTGAGAACACTTGGACACTGGGTGGGGTGCATCAAACACTGGGGTCTGTGTGGGGTAAACTGGGGAAGGACAGCAGGGTGTGGGGTGTTGGGGGGAGAGAGTATGGGGAGAAATGCCAGATACAGGTGATGGGGAGGAAGGCAGCAAACCACATTGCCATGTGTGTACCTATGCAACCATGTTACATGTTCTTCACATGTACCCCAAAACCTAAAACACAGTAAAATATATTTAAAAAAAAATCAGCAGCCACAGACCTGTGCAGGGCTGTAAGGTCACTGGAGGTGATCAAGTCCAAGTCATCTCATCTCCCAGATGAGAAACCAGGGCTCAGAAAGGTTGAAGGACCTGCCCAAGGTCACACGGCTCCTAAGGGAAGGCTGAGTGCGGATCCCAGGCTGCCCAGCCAAAGCCTGTGAGCCTTCCCCTCAGTTCCAGCTGTTGCTATCAGCTCCCACGAGGCAAGGGGGTGGCAAATGGGATGATCAGATATTGGCTACCAAGGAAGGTGGCAGTCACAGATCATCGAATCAGGCCGGCAGGAGAGGCAGCAACAGAGAAATGAGATGCAACGAAACAAAAAGTGGAGCAGGGAGCTGCTGGGAGGGGTGGGAGTGTGGAGGGGAGGATGTGGGATTTGGAGCCAGGAGACCTGAGTCAAGTCCCAGCCACCTTAAATGCCTTGGCCAGGTCAAGCTACCCATCTGGCTGCATTTCCTCAGTTGTAAATAAAAGCGCTGCGTAAAACAGATCATCTTTCCAAACGCCCCGACCCCAATTTCCAATCGCCAGGCCCTGACTTTAGCTTTGGCCCACATTTGCTAGCTATGTGGCCTCTAATAAGTCACTTCACCTCTCTGTGCCTCCACTCCCTAACTGGAGCCAAGGAAGTGACACTCTCCCAGGGGTCCTTGATGAGAGCTCCAAAAAGGCCACATAAGCCTAAGGTGTCCCTCTGTCTGCCCTGGTATAGGGGGAAAGATCAAAACAACGGACTTGCTCCCTTGCCCCACAGCCAAAGCTGCAGCTCAACAAGGGCCCTGAGAGGGCGTCAAGCGCATCGGAGAGTCACACTCAGTGCCCACAGGGGACCAGAAGGGACAAGTAAAGTGTGTCACTGCTGGCACTCAGATCAGGAGGCAAGTAAGCAAACATGCAAACACGCGCGCGGGGACACACACACACATAGACACACACACACACACACACACACACACACCCTCCTCCCACGCAGCATTGTTCCCCTGTGCCACCGTCAGCAGTTCTGCTGGGCTTGACAATCAGGGCTTCCTAACAGGACCAGGCTGGACCCGGCGAACACCTGGTCACTTCCCCTCCAGTGGTCCGCAGGGACTATCACCACTGAACACACCACTGCTTGGGGGTGGGGAATGTCCAGCAAAACTGACCTTGTCCTCAACAAAGCCCTGGGAGCCAGCCAGCTACGTGGGTGTGCCTGGAGACCTCGCATACCCCACAGAATACAGAAAGGATTTTCATAACCTCATCGACTCTCAGGGGAGAAGATGGTCTCCTGCATCCTCCCACCTCCTCTGCCTATTCCTAGCCATTTGTTGTGCAGAGTCAGGACAGCAGAAGCCTCTCCCATTTATACAGCCATGCTCAGGCTGTTGCTCTGCCCTCGATCCAAACAGGGCAGCTATCATCCTGCCAAAAAACAGATTTCTCACCACCCCAACCCACCTGGCTCTCTGTAAGGCTACATGGCCTTACATGGTAATTAAGACCTCCAAGAGGCCGGGCACGGCGGCCCACACCTGTAAATCTCAGCACTTTGGGAGGCTGAGGCAACATAGCAAGATCCCATCTCTACATAACAAATCCCCCCCCCCTAAAAAAAAACAAAACAAAAACAAAAGAACTCTAAGACAGGCTATCTGGGTTTGAATCCCAGCTCTGCCACATATAAGCCATATCATCTTGGGCAACTGATTCACCCTCTCTGTGTCTCAGTGGTAAAACAGGGATAATAACGGAGTTGACACATGTAACTGTTTAGAATGGTGCTCAATACACAGTGAGGGCCATATAAAACTCAAATGTAGCCGGACACAGAGCCTTGCACCTGTAATCCCAGCTTCTAGGGAGGCTGGGGGAGGAGGCTCACTTGAGCCCAGGAGTTTGAGACCAGCCTGGGCAACAAAGCGAGATCCTATCTCTATAAAGTATTTTAAAATTAGGCAGGCATGGTGATGTGTTGCCTGCTACTCAGAGGCTGAGGTGGGAGGATCACTTTAGCCTAAGAGTTTGAGGCTGCAGTGAGCTGTGATCACTGAGCCTGAGAGTGACCACTGCACTCTAGCCTGGAGGACAGAACGAGACCCTGTCTCAACAGTAAATAAAACACAGGTCAGATGTTATTAAGACTGCCTGCGAGCTAAATGCTGTCATTTCTTTCAGTGTTTCTCCATTCCAAATCTCTACCATCGACGGATCCATTTATTAGTGCCAGGTGGAACAGGCTCTGAGTCAGACTCCATACGGTTGGTTCAGCCACTTTCTTCAGTTTAAAATTGGTCAAGTAACTTAACCTCTCCAAGCCAGGGTCTCCTCTTCCAAAATACGAGGATCACATGACCTACCTCAAAGGCTGGTTTTAAGAATGGACAGATGATGCATGTAAAGTACCTAGCTATTAGGATGAGTTATTAACAATAACAATATCATCTTACTCCATGCGGACATGATACTTGTGCAACGAGCCTGCGTGACTCTCTTTCAGTGATGGCCAACTGCTGGCACACAGAGCCGACTGTCAGGTACATTCGAGGGCCACTTTCTCACTCGCTGTTCAAATCAATCTTCTTTATCCTGTGCCTGTGAAGTTGATTTTTTTGAACCCACATGTAGGACTTTACATTTATGCCTATTAAATTTCATCCTGTTGTTTTGGACCTGGAAATGGGAATGGGAGATTGAACTAATAAGCTCTGACTCAAGCAGCACAGAGGCCCTGCCCCAGGAAGAGCTGTAACCCCCAGGAAAGGACAAGGGCCTAGAGGAGCCAGGCTCTCACAACTAAGGTGACAGCCACAGCGGTGAGGGCCGCAGCCAGCTCTGCCCTTTGTTTGCCCAACACCCGGACACAAGAATCAGCTCTTCTTACCAGAATCCCATCGAGAGGGGCAGAGCACTATGCCCCATGTGTAAACTGTTGTCATAAACACAGCCCTGCTCAAGGCCTCCGTGATTCCTCCTCGCAGAGCAGTATGTTTCATTTCTTCAACATAAACACAATCAGATTTACCACATTCCGACAATGTTTCTAGGATGGGGACTGAGAGAGCTGCATTTCTAGGAAGAAAAGGCACTTGTGCCTAAGTGTGCAAAGAAAAAGGCCCACCTTCCAGACTCTGGGCCCCAGCAACTGTGGTCCATGTCAAGAACCTTCCTGCAACCTGCCCTGCGTGGCTGGCAGAGACGGCGGGAGACAGAGGCTGATTTAAGTCTAGGGCTGAAGATCATGTGTCCCGACAGACTTACCACAGGCTGCCACAGGCCACGGAGTTTCACACCATTTAAAGTCTATCTCCCCTGTGCCCAACACAACAATTCAAGAAACCCTCCCTGAGACCCTGGGAGACCTAACAAGGCGCAAGACTCATTTCTGCCGGTCCTCAAGAGCCAAGGAGGCGCACACAATCCCCGAAGACAAGAACTCTGATCCCTGAAGGTGTCAGAGAAACAGCAAGGGGCTGGGTTTTCACTCAAATAGCTCTTGTTGCTTCTCCCAGACTGGACAAAGCAGTACCCGCAAAGGAATTCCTGGGGAATCCAGGCAGGAAAAGGAAGTAGCTGGGGGAAGGGCAGGAGAACTAAGTCTCACAAGGAAGGACTAAGAGCAGGAGCCAAAGTGATGTCACAGGACAAGCACGGGCACTGGAGCTAAAGAGACAGGCGCCAGTTCCGCTTTACCGCTTCCCGTGAGGCTTTGGACTGATTACTTAACCTCTCTGAGCTTTAGCTACTACATCTGTAGAAAGAAGGGAATAAAAAGGACCATCTCTAAGGTTCTTCTAGCACTGACACTCCGGATCCTTAGCCAGTGACTTCTATACTTTTGGTGAACGTAACTTCTTAAACTTCTAACTATCCACTCCAAAGAGACTATATAATCCAGTGGGCTATCCTGTTTCCTTTTCCCCACTGGGTCTCTGCAGCAGGCAGGGCAGATACGAGACGGGGTTAAACGGATGCTGACTGACATGGCCCCCCACGTCGGGGGACCCACTGGAAACTCTCCTGGAGCCCTCAGGGGCCCCAGCCCCTCACTGCCTCTCCCCTTTCCCTCCTCTCACAATAGTAATGGGGAGGGACAGGATTCAGTTCCTGCCCATTCTTGGTGGGTCCCTGGCTCCCACACACATGCGGGTAGGGAGGGGAGAGCCAGCACTGGCCAGAGCCTCCCAAGCCCACGGAGCCAATGGGCTCCAAGCAGATGCCCCCAGGCCCTGTACAGATGGGCCTGGTTCAGCAGCTTTTCAAAGTCAACAGAGTAAGGTTTTCAAATCCTAAAAGGCTTCTCAAGCCTCTTCTAATCTGTCTGCCATTTTGTTTCGTCTGCTCGGCGCAAGTCAAGGGGAACTTGACATTTGGAATACTAACTGCAAATAATCCCACACCAAGGACAGGGCTTTGGCGTGCTGCAGCATCAGCACACGTGGCTCCCAAGGATGCTGGGGACACTCGAGCTATATGCAGAGGGTCCCTGAAGGTACATGTCAGGTCAGACCCCTCGGCCACTCTGTGGTAACCACCCTGACAGTCAGCTCCCCATGGACAGGGCTGAGCCCAATTCACTGGCTTCCTCAATACTGTGCCCAAGATGTGACAGAGGGGAGGTCCCAAGCAGAATCTATTCTGGATGGAGGAATAATGCATGCAGAGGTAGAGGGGAAAGTGTGTGAAACTGGTCTTTTTTTTTTTTTTTTTTTTTTAAGATGGAGTCTCATTCTGTTGCTCAGGCTGGAGTGCAGTGGCGCGATTTCAGCTCACTGCAACCTCTGCCTCCCGGGTTCAAGAGATTCTCCTGCCTCAGCCTCCTGAATGGCTGGGATTACAGGTGCATGCCACCACACCCAGCTAAATTTTTTTGTATTTTTAGTAGAGATGGGGTTTCACCATATGGGTTATACTGGTCTCAAACTCCTGACCTCATGATCCGCCGACCTTAGCCACCCAAAGTCCTGGGATTACTCCCAAAGTCCTGAGCCGCTGCGCCTGCCTCAACTGGTATCTTGACAGCTCTCAACGTCAGCCTCTGCCCGAAACCAACCATGCAAACTGCCGCCAAAGGTGAGAAGCACTGCTTCTCTGGGCTTCTGCTGTCTTCTCTTCCTTCCACTTTGTGACAGTCACTGGCTCCACAGTTGACCTTCACAGTGGAATCTGCCAGCAACCCCCTTCACGCGGGCCACATACCTCCACCCACCCCAACGGTTCATAGAGCACACAGGCAGGCCTCATGACTGTCCCAGCCTCACACACACTCACGTGGCACAGTGCATGAGCCAGGCCAGGACCCAGTGTTGCAGAAGCTGGTTTAACCCTTGCTTGGCAATAACCTACCCTGGCATGCCCCCTCCAGGAAGAGGTACAGGGATCTCAAGGGCCAGCTTTGTGCTGCTGAGGCCGTTCTAGCTCCAATCTCCGACCTCAAGCAGCAAGGCCTTGGCTGGACCAACGCATTTTGTTTTCCTCAAACTTTTTTGTTTTGTTTTGAGATGGAGTCTCGCTCTGTTGCCCGGGCTGGAGTTCATTGTCAGCATCTCAGCTCACTGCAACCTCTGCCTCCAGGGTTCAAGAAAATCCCTTGCCCAGCCTCCTGAGCAGCTGGGATTACAGGCATCCACCACTATGCACGATTATTTTTTTTTTTTTAAAGACGAGTTTTCACCATGTTGGCCAGGATGGTCTCGATCTCCTGACCTCGTGATCCGCCCACCTCAGCCTCCCAAAGTGCTGGGATTACAGGCATGAGCCACCTTGTCCTGCTAATTTTTTTATTTTTAATAGAGACAGTTTCACCATGTTGGCCAGGCTGGTCTTGAACTGACCTCAGTTGATCTGCCCACCTTGGCCTCCCAAAGTGTGGGGATAATATAGGCATGGGCCACAGTGTCCGGCCTCCTCAAACTTTTCAAAGACAGTGAGTTCTTTGGGCATACAAAATAAAATTTGGCTGAGCATGGTGGCTCATGCCTGTAACCCCAGTACTTTGGGAGGCCAAGGCAGGAGGATCGCTTGAGCCCAGGAGTTCAAAACTAACCTGGACAACACAGTGAACCCCTCCCCCCATCTCTGTATTTTATTTAAAAATAATAAAAATAGGAATCGGGGTGGTGGCAAAAAAACCTAGTAACAATAATAAAAATAAAGTCCCAGACCCTTGACTGAGAAGTAATTACTGCTATCATCCCTGTTTTCTGGTTGATGAAACAGAGGCCCAGAGATATAATAACATATAATGACTGTAACCATCCATGACATCATGTGTGTATATAATGCTAACAGCAACTAAACTGGAAGTACTTCTCCTCCAGTTGGTGAAGCCAGCTCCTGCACTCACTGCCTGCTCCAGGAAGAGGCCTCTGACTGCCCTTGTGGTCCAGGTGTCCCTCTCCTATGTTCCCACAGCCACAGTGCCCCCTACTACAATGAGGCTGCAAAGCCGGCACCTCTGGCAGAGCGGCCTGATATGCTTGCCTTGCATATGCTAAACTCAATGTTTATTTTTCCATTTCCCCAACTAGACTATAAAATCCTTGAGGGACAACACCTTACTCTACTTTACTTTGCAAATACCTGGAAAAAGATCTACCATGTATCTCACACTGAAAAACCATCTGTTGAATAAATAAGGGAAGGGATGAGCACATGGCCACCCGCCTATACTTCCACCCTCTCACTCCCAGACCCCCACCCCCAATGTCTCCACCCCCCACCAGAAGCATTCTAAAGAGAAAGGAAAATCGAAGCCAACTATTCAGGATAACTGTCCAGTCACTCTGCGTCCCTCTGCCTTTACAGCAATATATATACCAAAGGGTATGAGCTCGAGTTTCCATACAGACCCAGGCAGCGAAGAGTCCTCTCTTCCTGACCAAGGCTAAACAGGGACCCAACCACAAACATCCAGTAATTCTGAACATGACGCGAACAGCGTAAAAACAGCTCCTGTATCTCTTTGCCCCCACCCTTCTTCCTAGCAACACAAAGGGCAGAAGAGAGTGACACCCCTAACAAGCCTTAGCTTGTTCTGGCATGAACAAACAGCCCCAGCCTCCTACATCTGGACCAGCTGCTGTGAGCCAACAGGGTATTCTAAATTACATTTTAATTACCATAATTTTTCACAGGTACCTGAAACCGTATCATGACGACTGTGCAAGAAATCCCCAAATGGGATGCACGAGGTCCAAGTTAAAGCTAGTCTTCTAAACACACACCTTTTCTCACATGCCTTTCAATTTCATGCAGCACTTTACAGTTTGCAGAGTGCTTTCATGGGCCTTCTCTCTCCCACACAGTCTAGATTAAAACAACATGGTTCAATTCCAGCCTCCAAAGTATCCTGCCCTCTTCAGAGACCTTGGATAAGCCACTTCACCTATCACCCCTTGGTCCAATCTATAACAAACAAACAAAAAAAGAATAGGAAATGGGGGAGGAGGGGGTCTTATCCCATGGGTTACTAGGAATGTTAAAGAGTAAATGGAAAGCATGGTGAAGATTTTTAAAGAGAAAGTACCTATTTAGAATAACTGATGCTGGACAGACAGTGGGTTCTCAGCAGACACACATTCTCAGTGTGGATGAGTCCATACAGCTAGTGGTTAGGAGCATGAGCTCTGAAATTAATCTGCTTTGTTTGAATCTGAACTGCAACGTTTTAGCTATGGGGCCTTGGGCCTCAGTTTCATCAACCAGAAAACAGGGATGATAGCAGTAATTACTTCACAGGCTCTTGTGGAGTTCATGAAATAGATGCAAGTAAAATATTAGCCTAGCCCTAGCACACAGTAAGCACTAAAATAAAATAAAATAAAATTGTGGGAGAGGGGAATATCTAGTACCTTAAAGAAAGGGTAAAGATCGGCCAGGCATGGTGGCTCACACCTGTAACCCTAGCACCTTGAGAGGCCGAGGTGGGTGGATCACCTGAGGTCAGGAGTTCGAGACCAGCCTGGCCAACATGACGAAACTCCATCTCTACTAAAAATACAAAAATTAGCCAGAAGTGGTGGTAGGCCCCTATAATAATCCCAGCTACTTGGGAGGCTGAGGCATAAGAATTGCTTCAACGGCGGGGGGAGGCGGGCAGAGGTGGCAGTGGGCTGAGTTCGTGCCACTGTACTCTAGCCTGGACAAGAGAGCGAAAAAAAGACAGCGAAGGGAGGAAGGGTGGGGGTAGGACCCTGTGCCTCTCTGGCTCTACATCTGTCTAAACACTTACATCTTTCTTCCCCCACCTAGAGGATAAGCGCCTTCGAGGAAGGGAGTGTGTCGTTTGCTTTTTGGTAAGCTGTCAGGTCCCTGACATCTGACTTGGCATAAAACTTCTGCTCAGTCAATATTTACAAAATTAATTGAACAAATTAATTTTATCTCTCTTGCCTCTGTGCGTTCCAGATACCAAAAAGAAACAGCCTGCACAAAGAAAGTCCTGTAAAGGTAGCTTGCCTCTTTTCGGCTGCAGTAATATTTGCAAAGGGAGTCAGTATCCCCGCATATGCCAAAGTGCCAACCCACCAACGTGCTGTTTGCTGCCCCCGAGAGCCAGAGGTGCTTCCTCATAGAGGCCCAGGGGTTCTGCGCTCTGGAGATGCGAGCAGCATCAAGCCCACCCATGTCCCCAAGTTGTGAAAACAGGCCTGCCCAAGGGTGGCAGGGAGGGAGGGACAAAGAGACAAGTGGCTCCTGTGAAACCCCAAAAGCAAGCCCATGTGCAGCAAGGAGAAATGAGTGTACACTTTATTTTTAGCCACATTTAGCCAGACATGAGGCAAAGTTACTCTGGGAATGGTACAAATTTTGCTTCATCACCCTTAGTACCTTTCCAGGATCCTCAGTGGCCTCCCAAGGAAATGACTGATAAGGGAACAAAGGAATTTCTGAGGATCTTTCAGAGGTGGAGAGGTAGAAGACAGAAATGAGGTAAAATGAGGTTGAGGAGAAAAGGTGGACTCCACGAACACCCAGGACACTCCCATACCAGCCCAGTTGGTGCCAGGCTTCTACAAGTAGCTCCAGCCCCACTGGCTAAGAGGAGGCAGAAGGTCTCCACCAGAGCCAATCCAAGAAACAAGGCTGTCATTCCACCCCACCCTGCTGGAAAGCAGGGCAGTGGAAAGAACCAGGCTATGGAATCAGGAACACGTGAATATCAGTCCCACCTCTGCTGTGTTTTGAGACAAGCAACTCAAGTTCCGCAAGCCTCCATTCCCTCCTCTGGAAATCGGTGCTGCCACAACTGAGTCGCTCTCCAGGCCAGTGAAACAATGTTTGTTGAGTAAGCTGGCCGGCACCTGGTGCTGGATTAACTCTCTTTTCACAAGGAAACTGAGGCTTAAGCAGAGGTTTCCCAAGGCCCTATTGTTGTGCGGTCTTGGCAAAGTGCTTTCTGTTCTCCAGGCTCCACGTCTTTCCACCTACCAAGGGAACACGTTGGCAGAGACCTTTCAAGGTCCCTGCCTGTTCTGGAATGCTGCTAAGCACCCTGGCCTGGCGGACTGTTGGCAGACATCTCCCCTTTTAATGTGTTGGGGGCTCTACTCTGAAACCATATCCTGACCTCACAGTGGGCCCATACCTTGAGAAACCTTAGGAAATTGCAGCGACTTCTGATGATAATATTTATTTCCTCGCCCTCATCCAAACTGCATCCATGGGCCAAAGAGAACAGATCCGGACCTGCCCTCCATTCATTCCACAAGGATTTACTGAGCTCCCACGGTAGTAAGTGCTGTGCTAGGCCAGGGATATTTAGCCAATGGTGACCAAGGGCAAAGCGGAACGGGACAGTAAAGAGGATAGCACAGTCCTACTTCCCCAGAGCTGAATTGCTACCTGCTACAAAATATAAGTTAATTCCTTTGTTATGCTTGTGGAGGAGGTGTAAAAGAGAAGTCCTGGGAGCCAAGGGGGTATACAGCAGGAGGCCTGACCCAGCCAGCGGGCAGGACAGGGTCCCCAGGAAGTGTTCTCTACGCTGAGGCCCGAAAGATGAGCAGGTACTAACCTGGAGAGCAGGGGAGAGAAGGGGACCAGAAGCACCTTCCAGGCAGAAGAAACAGCACGTGCAAAGGCCAGTACCTGGCACTTCTGAGAAACAAAAAGCCGCCCAGTGTGGCTGCGGGGAAGCAGGGAGACCAAGTTTTCCAAGTCAGGGCTACCAAGGCAGGCCTTCAAAACTCGGACTGGCACCACGCTGTGTAAGGCCACCCGCAAAGGGATTTCCTGCAATGTCTGGATCTGGGTAAAGTTTTCCTGCGGAGAGCACCGGGAGAGGTACTGATGGCCCAAGGCATGGGAGAGCAGAGCAGCCTGGCTGCAGAGTCCAGGCATCCAGGTCTGGAACCGGGAGGTATTTCAAGAAGGGCCCTCCTCAAATGCCCTTTCCGTTCTCCAAAGCGTTTGCTCCACTCCTGCCCCCACACCCACTTGTTTCCCTTCTTGTCTTATTTTTATTTGTTTTTAAACCAGGGCCTTCTTACGGTCAGGCTGATGCATTTTTAAAAAGAAAGCCCTGAATGTGCGGCCCTCCCTCCCTGGGAGGAGATGGGTGGATCAATAGCCCTCTTAGCTCTTCCTCTACCACCAGCAGTGACCAGAGCAGGGGGTGGGGCCAGGGCAGGTGTGGGCTCCCTGCAAAGTGGGCCTGTGAGACAGGCAGTTATGCCTTCCCTCTCCACCCACTCCCATTCCTGGGCAAGGCTTCCCACACCCTGTCCTTCACCACCTACCATAGTAAAGCCCAGCAACAAGAGGGACAGACTGGGGGAAGGTAGAAAACACCGGACAGTCTAAAAACCGAAGTTTAATCTCTGCTGCTCAGCCTCTGAGCAGCCTTGAAACCCTGGACGAGAAAGAAGCCACCCTCCCTGAACCTCAGTAATCTTGAGTAAAAAGTGGGGATCTGTATAAAAATCAGGTGAAGTCAGGGAGAAAGGGACCTGTCACACCCTGGGCAGGACCCCTCCCCGGGCCTCCCACGATCCAGCCCCCTGGATCCACGCTGCTACCACAGACTCTCCTGCCGCTGCCCCTCCCGGTGAGCTGACATGCTTTGAGCTTCCTCAAGGGAAGACGCTCCCCGATGCCGACAGATGGGGAGTCCTAAAATACAGCGTATGGATCATGTTTCGTGACTAGCAAAACACGCCAGCCGGGACACTTTGAGAACCCGGCCGGTTTTCAGGAACAGGATTTTACACATTTCCCAGGATTGGCGGATCTGCACTCGCCTCCACCCGCCTGCGAGCTCCATAGCCCAGATCCTGTATCGGGGGATACTTGGGACAGGCGGGGGCCTGCGGGAGAGGAGAGGTTGTGCCCTAACCCTCTGCTGCTTTTCATATTGCTACTACCATGTATGTATGGAACACTTGATACTTTCCTTGCTGTGTGTCAGGTGTCTGGCACATGTTCCGAAGCCGCCCTGCCTGGGTGTCCAACCTGGCTCTTAACTGTATGACCCTGGGCACGTCACTTCATCTCTCTGAGCTTCACTTTGCTCATCTGTGAACAGGAATGGTAATACTCTCTCCCCACAGTGCCAGGGTGAGGACTGGGTGAACAACATCAGAGCTCAGTAGACATCAACTGCTGCTATAATCAAACCATGGGGAACCTATCACTGCAGCTACCCTACCGAAGGTAAAACGGACACTAAGAGGCCATGCCAGCTGTCCACGCCACCAGCAAGGAAGCATGTGTGCCTCTGAAGGGGATCAGGGATGGGCTTCAGAGGGTCTGCAAACCCAAACCCCTGGCCTTATGGTGCACAATTATTTGTACACACGTGAATGTGTAGTATTTAGAGAGGAGGGCAATGAATTTCAGTCTCCCAGGGATCTACGGTCCCATAAAGGTTACAAACCATGGCTTCCTATGACCATATCTACTTGCCACACATAAGGTCACCCTCTGGCATAGCAGTCCTGAACTCTAGGATCTGGAGCATGGATTACATCCCACCCCCTCTCCCCAAAGGAAAAACATTGGTTCTTGGCAACATCAATTACAGAAAGCTTTGGCCCAGAAGAAGGGGCTGAGAGAGCCACTGGCAGGAAGTGTATTGACACAGGTTCCAGAATTTTTGAAGAGAACATGCAACTCAAGAAAGTGAGGAAGAGTAGTCTATACTTCCAATGGCTCCAAGAAGACTCAAAGGGGAAAAAGGAGAGATGGTGTAAAGCTCAGTAACTGAGGTAGCACCTGGGGGTGCAGGGCACGATGGCCAAGAGGTGCCTCTGATTAGATGCCTGGACTCGGTCACTCCAGTGGACTGACATTATACCCCAGTGCACTTGAGCTTGTAAGGGCAGAGACACGTTTAGAAAAAAAGTCACACCAAGACATGAGTCAGGATATAAACAACACTAATCTTTGAATAGTGGAATTACCAGAGTTTTGTTTACATTATCTAATTTCCTTCACAATGAACATATATCCATCCATCCACTGGAAATAAGACATGAAACCAAACTACCTACAAAGACAGCTATGCACTGCACAGAGTCTTTCACGTAATAAATATTTGTGCTTCTGCTCAAAGTAGACTCATGAAGCCCCCTTCTGAGAATTAGTGATTCAAGCCACTCCCAGGAAAGGTATCATTTTGGGAATAGAGAAGGGGGTGATTCGAGTATATTCAAGACACTTCTGTGGGTGGTTCATTTAGGAGCATAAAAATGGGCTCTGCTTCCCTGGGATGACTGCTGGCGCAGCTGATCCCACCACCTCTTAACACACTCAGTGTTGTCTGTAGGGGGAAGGCCTTGTAAAGAGAGGAAAGAATTGGGAGAAACATCTGATCAATTTTTTTTTTCTCTTTTTCTGGGTGGTTAGAGAGGAGCAAAGAGATGAGACATAGCGAAAGAGAACAGTCTCAGGTCAGGTGTGGTGGCTCACACTTGTAATCCCAACGCTCTGGAAGGCCAAAGCAGGAGGATCACTTCAGTGCAGGAGTTCAAGACCAGCCTGGGCAACACGACAGCAAGACACTGTTTCAAATTAAAAATAAAGACATTAAAAAACAAAACAAGGTCTCCCACTGCTTGAACCCGTCGCAAGCAGCCAGCACCCATTATTCCACATGCACACAGCTGTAAACTGCATTTGGTGCGTGTGGTTTTTCCTCGCAGCACTGAGGATACATATAATTTAGACTTCCTATTTATACTTGTTTCCACCAATACAATAGCTACAAATGCTTTCTACTCCACTCCTGTCATCTGTGCGGAAATTCTCCTCATACACAGGGAGACTAGAAAGTCACAAGAGGAATTGTCGTGCACGGTGAGCAGGCTCAGTCTCAGTTCTCTCTGCTCAGATGGGAAACTTGTGCAAGGGAAGAAAAAGGGCTGAACCCAGCCATTAGAACTAACTCACACTTGGCTTCTCCATGCTTATGCACAGCAGAAACACAGGAGCCCGTGTAAAAACCATCCTTATTGACACTATGAAATATTTGCCCTTCCAATAAAATAGGTCCTAGCTACCACGGCAGCCTGCAACAGAGGACACCAACAGTCACACTCTAAAACCACCCGAGTCTCAGCCCTCCCGTGCAGGGAGAAGACCAAGGCTCTGGAAGATCCTCCAAGTCCATGGTCCCGGCTACCTTCCCCATACCTCCCCTTCAGGGAGAAGGAAGAGTAATCCTGCCTTGAGCCAGCTGGGCTCAAAATTAACAGGGAAGAAAAGAAAAGCCTTCCGCATTTCAAAGGCCCTCTCTGAAGTGCTTGCATGAACATTTCCTTTTAAGATTTCCTTTAAAGTCCGTGGTTTCCACAGAAGTAGCTAGCCTCTCACCCCAAAAGCCAAGCAGTGTTTCACCTCTGTGCCTGACCAAGCCCTGACCACGACACAGAGCAGATTCCTAACACAGATTCATGACACAGAGCACACTACTGTACTGAGGCTGGGCACAGTGGCTCATGCCTGGAATCCTAGCACTTTGGGAGGCCGAGGCAGGCGGACTGCCTGAGCTCAGGAGTTCAAGACCAACTTGAGCAACACGGTGAAACCCCGTCTCTACTAAAACGGGCACGATGGTTCACACCTGTAATCTCAGCACTTTGGGAGGCCAAGGTGGGTGATCACTCGAGGACAGGAGTTTGTGACCAGCCTGGCCGTCTCTACAAAAATGCAAAAAAAATTAGCCAGGCATGGTGGTGCACACCTGTAATCCCAGCTACTCAGGAGACTGAGACAGGAGAATCGCTTGAATCCAGGAGGTGGAGGTCGCAGTGAGCCGAGATCATACCACTGCACTCCAGCCTGGGCGAGAGTATGAGACTCTATCTCAAAAAACAAAAATACAAAAAATTAGCTGGGTGTGGCAGCATGCTACTCGGGAGGCTGAGGCAGGAGAACTGCTTGAACCCAGGAAACAGAGGTTGCAGAGCCGAGATCACTATGCTCTAGCTCGGTGACAGAGCAAGGTTCCATCTGACCCCCTCCCCCTGCAAAAAAAAAAAAAAAGATTACTGTACCAACTATTGTAACAGGAATCTGGATTTTGATTTGGGGCCTGGCACTGTCACCCTGTGCTGGGGGTTGGATTGTGTCCCCCCAAAATATATGCTCAAGTCTTACACCCAGTACTGTGAATTTCTTATTTAGAAATACAGTCGTCGACCGGGCATGGTGGCTCGCGCCTGTAATCTAAGCACTTTGGAGGTGAAGGTGGGCAGATCACCTGAGGACGGGAGTTCAAGACCAGCGTCATCAACACGGTGAAACCCTGTCTTTATATAAAAAATAAATAAATAAATAAATAAATAAATAAAAGAAATACAGTCGTCCTGCGGTAGCCTTAGGGGATTGGATCCAGGCCCTTATTCCCCAAGCCCACCTCATGGATACCAAAATCCTTGGATGCTTAAGTCTCTTATATAAAATGACAGAGTATTTGCATGTAACCTATGTACATCCTCCCGTACACATTTTAAAATTTTTTTCAAACACTGAACTGTCTCATCCAGGCTGGAATGCAGTGGAGTTATCATGGCTCACTGCATCCTTGGACTCCTGGGATCAAGCAATCTTTCTGCCTCAGCCTCCCAAGTAGCTGGGACTGCAGGAATACACCACCACAGCCAGCTAATTTATTTAACTTTTTGTAGAGATGGCATCTCACTATGTTAACCAAGCTGGTCTTGAACTCCTGACTTCCAGCAACCCTCCCGCCTTGGCCTCCCAAAGTACTGGGGATATAGGTGTGAGCCACCATGCCTAGCCCTCCTATATGTTTTAAATCATCTCTGGGTCACTTATAATATCTAATACAATATAAATTCTAGGTAAATAGTTGTTAGGCTATTTGTCCCTTTTTTTTTTTTTGAGATGGGGTCTTGCTATATTGCCCAGCCTGGAAACTACTAGCCTCAAGCGATCCTCCCACCTTAGCCTCCCACAGTGCTGCAGTGACAGGCAGGAGCCACCACATCCGGCCTGTATTCTTTTTGTTTTCCCTGAATATTTTTGATCACTGAATCCACAAATGCTGGCTGAACCTGTGGATGTAGAAGGCTGACAAGATTATTTTCCAGTATAATCGAGCTAAAATGAGGTGACACTGAGGTGTGGTGGTGCAGTGGATGGGATGATGAGGTGATATTATATTAGGGTGGGTCCTGACGCAATGAATGGTATCTGTATAAAATGAGGGGATATAAAATGAGACACACAGGGAGGCGCCATGTGATAGTAGAGGCAGAGGCTGGAGTCCTGGGAGCCAAGGAATGCCAAGGATTGTGGCAACACTGGAAGGTAAGAGAAAGGCATGGGGCAGACACTCCTCTAGAACCTTCAGAGGGCATGGCCCTGCTGGCACCTTCCCCATGAACGTTCAGCCTCCAGAACAGTGAGACTAAGTCTCTGCTGTTTAAAGCCACGCAGTTTGTGGTACTTTTTTACTGCGTCTAGGACACTAACAGGTCTGGAACTCATTCACTCCAAGGCTCTCAACACTCTCACCCATCCCTTTCCTCATTCTGTGCACTGTTGTCACTTCAGGGTTCTATGACTCCATGCAACCAACCTTGACCTTCCGCAAACACCATCCGGAGAGGTCAGAGTCCCCATATCCATCTGGCGACGGCGACACAAACTCATATTTATTGGGTGGCGGACTCTGCCCCTCAGTCCGCCAACTGAGAACCACCAAGGAAAGTCTGAGGTAACCCACAAGGTATTAGGAAATAGAAGGCATGGGGGGGTGAGGACGGGTGGAAATTAGCAGAGAGAGGGCAGAAAGAAGAGAGAAAAAGGAGAAGGTTCAAAAAGAAGCCTGCAGGTCAAGAGGACACACAAGCCGCCACAGGAAGTAGACACCCTCCTGCCTTGCCCCCTAGACAGTCACATGCTTCTGACTTTCTCCCTCACATGCTTGACGTCTGCCTGGAACAGCCTCCAACAGCCTGCCAAACAGGTGACACCCAGAGCGCTGGCTACCCACACAACTGCCGCACTTCAAGCTCCCACAATGAGAATACCAGAGCACTTCCGTCCAGGGGTTGGGCTTTATTTGTTTTGGATTTCCAAAACGTGGACTTGCTGGGGCCAAGTCAATATGAGAAGGCCAAGGAGATGACTGGGCAGTTAGATGGAGTGCAAGGTTCCACACCCTGCCTCACCTGTGCCAGCTTAGGGTCTATAATCATAGGGCAGTGGGGCAGATGCATCCCATTCACACCCCATCTCAGGTGGAGGCACCAATGTGCCTGGAACAGCAAAGCCAGGGCCTTGGAAGTGAGTTCACAAGGCTGCGGAAGTGACTGTCCTCTAAATCTCCCCTCCTCTCCTTGCTCTGGCACTCACGTACACTCAAGGCAAGTCACAAAATTAGGCCAGTGAGGCCTGGGAGAGGTAGCCTGGTGTCTTGTTGAGAGCCAGAGTGAGGCTAGAAACCCAGCTCGATGACCGGCAAGCTGCTGCGCTTCACCCATTCAAGAAACAGGTGAGCATCTATCCTTTATGTGTTCTCAGCAGCCCCATCGCAAAGATAGAATGACAATTACCTGCCTGAACAAAGCTCTTCTGAGGATGGAACATGACGACAAACATAAAATGCCCAGCACAATGTTGGGCACATCAAAAAGAGCCACTATGGAGGAGAGATCAGAACTATCAGGGTCACATCTTCCAACCCAGAGCTTGAGACCAGGCAGGTCTCTGCAAGGTCCACCAGCAGGTCAGCTCCACATGGCAGGCAGGGCTACTCCTCTGCTGTTCCTGTGCCATTCCCAGCACCTACACCAGTGCCTGGCACACAGCAGAGACCCAAATGTTTACTATGTGAGAAAAACAACTGCTGGGCATCCAATCCTCTTAAGGTTAGATGCAGAAACATCAAAAGTACATGATACACTGACCATCTTGGGGACAAAGGAGCATACTATGAAGTTGTAAAACAAGCAGCAGCCTTGGCCCCCATCCTGGGAACTAAAGGCTGCTAGTTCCCCTCAAATGAAGCCAAATTAAAAGAAGAGACCAGCACAGAGCTTCCTCAGGCTTCAGCCTTAAAGAGGCATGCTGACTTTTCCAGGAGAAAGCAGGTGAAGATTTAGGCACCTTAGTCTCACTCATGAAATGAGGGCTGGGGGTCACAAGAGGTTGATATCCAATGAGGAAGCAGTGTGGATGAGCCCCCCCCCAAAAAAATCAAAATCATTATTTTACAGATGTCTTTTTCAAGAAATGGCTCCCGCTTCAGCTGGGATTCACAGCCATTCCCTCTTTTAACCTTCCTATCCTCTCCTCATTTCCATTTTAGGTTCAACCACACCTCGCAAGTGTCCTGGAATACATAACACAAATTGCTGGCAATCTGCGGCCCCTGGTACATCTCCCACCCGGGGTCCCTTTAGCCTCTGCTGTTGGCTGTCATTCCAACCCCTCTGCCCCAAATTAAACCGCACTAAACCCCGACCCTGGATACTTAACCAGAAATGCCTCTACCGTTTCCACCTCTATTGGCTGTGCCTCACCTGCCATGCCAACCTGGGACTAAGAAAACCAACCAAGACATATTAACTAACTAAGGGCATCCATGTGAAAAGGTATCTCGGCAGAGTGACAGTGTGAAGATCTGGAAAGCTGAAGACTCCACGGCTGGTTCCTTTTAGGTGGTGACTGAGAACAGGTTGCTTACACTATCCGAGCCCCGATGGTGCCATCCATAAAAATGGGCAAAATAATAACACTGCCTCCCAACAGGGTTGCTGTGGGGACAACACACAAGTGCAGCCCCTGAATGATTTTTTAAAGTGCAGAACAAGCAGCGTTACTAGGAACTCCAGTCTCCTTTCTCAACCATGGAAGAGGTACAAGCTAGAAAACTGTGCCAAGCACAAGGCAGCCCTGCAAAGCAGAAGCAGTCCTGTTTTTCTCAAGTGATTAACAGGTCCAAGAAAGGCTGTGGTGCGATTTACGAGGGCCACAGCCAAGAGAGATTTATACCCGTATGGCCTTCGGATGGTTTTCTAAGACGTGTGCACAACCCGGGTTTGGCTGAGGAGCTCAGCAGCAAGTAATTTTCTAATTGATTCATTAGCACTCCAATCAACTACTACTTTAGACACAAAGGGCTTGCTTGGGTCTGAATGTCTCAGCCTGGGAAGCTGAGCTGAATAAACCATTCCTGCCCTGAGGGCAGCTGCCCAGAGACAGCACACAATGACCCTCCAAAAATCATATCAGCATGGAAATAAACTCAAGTCTGGAAGCAGAAATAGAACCCACACAGCTTCTTAAGTGTTTGTTTGTTTGGTTTTTGAGACGGGGTCTCACTCCGTCATCAGTGCTGGAGTACAGCGGTGCAATCACAGCCTCGACCTCCTAACTCAGCGATCCTCCCACCTCAGCCTCCCGAGCAGGTGAGATGAGAGGCCCGTGCCATCATGCCCAGCTAATCTTTCTGTATTTTTTGTAGAGATGGAGGGGGGGGTCTCATTATGTTGCCCAGGTTGGTCTCGAACTTCTAGCTCAAGCAATCTTCCCAACTAGGCCTCCCAAAGTGCTGGGATTACTTATGTGTGAGTCACCGTGCCCAGCCTTAATCCAGCCTTAAATGCTATCTTTTAAAATGAGAATTTTCTGACCAGAAGATGATGATGTGCAAAAGTTAAGTAAAAGAAGGAAAACAGCCTGAAAAGAAATACTCTAAAAGTTAGCACAAAGTTAGTCCTGGCAGTGGGTGACTTTCTGTTTTTTCTTCTTTCTGTTTTTCAAAACGAGCATGTACAGAACACATCACTTCTTCGGTTCTCTCAGGTATAGAATGGCAGCAATTATACCTGATTCCCAAGGTTACCATAAGGATGAAATGAGATTACATATGAAACACGTGGAGCCCGTGAGCTGGCGACGCCAGAAAGGCTGACCCACCAGCTCAGTGACTCATGGGCCCACCTGCCTCCTGGGCCAAGATTCAAGTTATGCTCAGGAAGGTTATAAATGACTCCAGTCGCTTATGAACTGAGGTCACAAATACTAAAAGTCACGGATCTCAATAGTAATGCTATATTAATCTAAATATAAATGAAACTTTAACAATCTTCCTTCATCTTTTCATATTCCTCTGACGTGTGGGATATTCACCTAAGACAGGGGTCTTCAACAGGCCAAGCTAGCAGAGATGAACCTCCAGCAGATACTCCCAGGGAGTGACCTCACTGGGCTCTTATGGGAACCCCAGTTTTGGGACCAGCTTGCTGCCGCTGTAGAAACATCCCCAATGCCATTTGGGAAGGACTCCTGACTTGATCTGGCCCAGCTCAGCATGCTGCCCATCTATCTATCCATCCACCCACTCATCCAAACATCTGTACGTTTGTTCTCCAGAAGGAGCTCCTGGTGAGCTCAAGAGCAGTGTGAATTCCAGCAAACCAAGAGGCTTCCACAGCATGGAAAGCAAAACACACAAAGTCCCCCAATCTTGACCAGGCCTGGTGACTCACACCTGTAGTCCCAGCTATTTGGGAGGCTGAGGCAAGGGGATCCCTTGAAGCCAGGAGTTTGAGACCTGACTGGGCAACATAGTGAGACCCTGTCTCTACAAACCAACCAACCACCAAAAAACAGTCCCCTTGGTCTGAACAGCCTTGGGCTAGACAGGGCTCAGGGTACATAAAAGGACCAAAAGCCTAAAACTTCAGAAGCAGCACAAGGTGCCTTAGGAAGCATGAAGGAAACTGATTCAAGTCCTACTTCAGCTAGCAGGAAATTACCTTGTTATCCTACAAAGTGGCAAACTCCAGAGAGAACAAATGGGTCCAAACTTCTTGGCTGATGGGTAAGGTGGCTTCTTCAACTGACTTCTCCACAAAACACCCCTCAGGAACATTCTGTCAGAAACTGTCCCCACTGAGTCACCCCACTTCCTATGAAGCTTCACCTCAGCTCCAAACCTGTTTCTCCCCTGCCCTCACCTCCCAGCCTCCAGAAGACAAAGTCGTCCATCTGGGGTCTTCCTATAGCAATGTTAATGGAACACGGCAAGCAGAGAGCAGGCTGGCCGTCAGCTTCCGAGTCTCACCTTGCAGGAAGCTGCATCTCGCCGTTTGACCACGCAAGCATCTAGCATGCTCGGCACTGCACTCACTGCCGTCACCACTGCTAACAGAAGCGTGCAGACAACGCAAGACCTGAAACTCCCACCTCAGTCAACTGCCTGGAAACTTCAATCTGAGAGTAAACTGTCACTTTTCCCCCACTCTAAAACAGGATGACTAAAGAGGAACCTCAACACAATCCATGGGGCTTAAGCCAGATCCCTCACGACAGAGCACAAAAGCCACCCAGTCCCACAAAACATGAGCTGACGCCAGGCCCTCAACAGACTCTGAACAGCAAACCTGAGAACTGCAGGAGACACACAGGGCAGTGGGCGAAGAGGAGAGGCAGCCTGGCCAGCAGCACTGTGTCCTCAGACTGTCATCCCATCCCCTGGGTAGCCCTCGGTTTCCTCACCTGCACGGGTCCCCACACACCCCTGCCATGGGGAGGACAGCTCTCAGAGGGCCCCAGCCAGTTGTAGAGCTGGATACACAAGTTTGTTTTATTTATTTTGCATCTAATGAGGCCCTGACACTCTAATTGGAATAGGGCAGATTCCTTCTTTCTGTGGAAATCTGGCCCATTGTGAGGGGAAAAACTGCAGGCCAAAATCTAAGCTGAAAGGGTAACCTGAAAGGTCACCTCTGCTTTCAAATCCTAGAGGGTCCAGAAAATCTTCAGCTCAACACCCCTCTCCTGCCCTGTGACTTACACACATGTGGCCAGGCCTTCCCCAGAGGCTTCAACCTTAAAGATTTTTCCCTTTGCTCCTCTGAGATGTGTCCATTCTGAAACACCCCGTGCTCCCCTCTATGCTGGACCCACCAAATCAAGATTTCTCCCAGAAGGGAAATGGGAGTATTTTCAAGTATCCAGGTGACCCAGGTGCATTGTTGGATCCCAATTCTAGCCACCCTCTTGCAGGCTTCATGGAAGTCAGAGAAAAGCAGGCAGGATCAGAGGCTGCTCTCAATGGCTGGCCTGCCCCATCCCACCCATGCTGCAGCCCAGGGCAAGGGGAGTGGCATTCAGCAAACCCTCGTGGAACTACACTGAATGGGACAAAATTCACAAGCCAGATACACCCCAAAGCCACCTTCTGTACAGAGAAACCAGTCTGAGGCCCAGCAGTGCAGACTCTGCTGAGATCTCTCCATCCAGACATGGGCTGAGGGACTGAGAAGGACCATAGATGATCACGTCATGCTACAGATGAGGAGACTGCAGCACAGAGGGGGCTGACTCCCCCAAAACATAAAGGGACCAGAAGCCGAGCTGGACACACAACCAAGGCTGTCAGTGGCTGACTACTCCCCCTACTCCGCAAGAGCACTCCTCCATCCCGATGCTGCACCAGGATGCCCAACAAAAGATGAGACTCCCATTACACTACCCACAACCTGATCTTAGCTAGAAAACCTGGAGCCACTGCATACTACTGCCTGCAGACTCCACAGGCTTACAAGGCTGCATGTCTGCTCCACTTTCTGTAGCATCAGTACACCTCCCACCCCTCAAACTCCCACCCATCAAAACCACATGCCAGGACGACCTCTCCCACGCACCTGCCACATGCAGGGCGGGTGTACAGCCCAGCGATGACGCAGTACAGTGAGGCAAGTCTTTCCACCCAATCCCATAAAACATAAGCCAACGCTAGGACCCTCGATGGACTCTGAGGGGCACCCCACTGAATGCCAAACCCAAAAACTACAGGAGAGACATGAGGCAGTGGGTGAAATGGGGAGGTAGCCCTGCTGGATCCCAGAGCCCCAGGAATGTACACACTACCACCCTTGTTGTGACCTTGTCTCTCTGGTCCTTGGTGTTTGCATCTAATGTGGGAGCAAGGAACTTCCACAAAGGCCTGCTGGGCCTCTAACAGATAGACGTCTCCTCCAGGAGCTTACAATGGAGATGGGGAGAGGGAGTAAGCCACATGAAGTCCCAGTAAGTACTCTAAGCTCCTCTCCAGCCCACTCCCCTCCCCCTCACAAATCCCAGGAACACTAACCTCTCCAGGGGAAAGAAACTCACAAAAACAAGAAACCCAGGAAGCCAACCAATCGGAGATCTCTATGAACCTGGGCCTAATGTAACACACAACTCTGTGTAAGACACGGCGCTTAGGGAGGAGTAGACTTCAGAACACACCATCTGTACATGCCATCTACTACCCAGCCTGTGGATTTCCCAGTAATCACATTCAAGAGCAAAGGGGCAGAAAAGAGAAAGGTGAATGAAAAACCATGAATGCCTCATGCCTTCCCAAGGCCAGAAGACTGCTTGCTGCCCTCGACACAAGGTCCCACTAAAAGGAAGGGGAGGGTGAGGCTGGGTTGTTTCCTCCTCCTCTCCTGCTCTTGCTTTTAAGGTCTCTCACACAGTGGGAGGCTCTCAGGCCAGGACAGCAGTGTGACCTGCCCCTTCGCTGCAGTGCCTGCCACATGCGGCATCCGACAAACGTCTGATGAGAGAATGAATGAGACTAGGCACTCTGTCCTGTTCCTCTCTGCATCGGGCACACAGCAGACATGAGGCTACTGTGCTCAACTGAGCCGAGTTTCTAGAAGAGTATCTATCTGGAGATAAATTCAAGAGGTGGGCACCAACCACAGACATTACAATGGAGATCTCCCCCAAATTTATTTTACTGATGTTTTTTCTGAGACAGGGTCTCATTCTGTCACCCAGGCTGGAGTGCTGTGGCACGATCTCAGTTCAATGCAACCTCTGCCTCCTGGTTCAAGCGATTCTCCCGCCTCAACCTCCCAAGTAGCTGGGAGTACAGGGGCGTGCCACCATGCCTGACTAAATTTTGTAATTTTAGTAGAGACAGGGTCTCACCATGTTGGCCAGGCTGGTCTGGAACTCCTGGCCTCAAGTGATCCATCCCCCTCGGCCTCCCAAAGTGCTGGGATTATAGGCGTGAGCCACCGTGCCCAGACTCTCCCCCAAATTCAGACAGCTCCCCTGTCCCCCAAATTTAAGGAGGCTTCTTGGAAAACTAAAGGAGTTATCTTAAAGTCCTCCAAAAAACCCAGTCCTCTTTATGTGAGGTGGTGTTTCAAGAAGGTGGCTATTGTATGCAGGAGGGCAAACCCCTGCGCACATCCCTCTATCCACACCTCCCGCTCTGTGCGAGGGGACACAGTCCCTCCTGAGAGCTCCTGGAACCCAGTTCCCTCTCCTCCGCCCACCTCGTCTGGCCAGACCCCCATTAACGCAGTGCTCGTGCCATCAACACTGTTGTTTTGGAATGTGCCAGTAATTCTAGTGGCAGGAACAGCAAGCTTTAAGCTCAGCAGAGAAACCAGCTGGAGAGGCAGCCTCATGAAATAATGAAATGCCAAACCAACCCCTACATCTTCTCCAGTCTCTCAGGTCACCTACCAGATTAGAAGGCCTGTTGCTACGGCAACCATATCTTGCAAGTGCCGGCTGAACTTCCCCATAATTTTTAACTCTTTAACTAGCTTGGAGAGGGTGGCGTGCAGATGAGCCCAAATCCCGCAGAGCTGGCCTGCTTTGGCTGCGCTTTTACAAATTAAAGCAAGAAAAAAGAAAACCAGCGGCCGGGGTGAGGGGTCAAAGTCCACAGTTGGACAAACAGACACCGAGCAAAGGAAACGCCGTACATAGCCACCTTTCCTTCCTGCCAGCACCCCACCAAACAACCTGACCGGCCAGGGCACCGCAAACTTTTTACGCACCTGGCAACTCCCAAGTGCAGGAGCCGCAAAAGAGATGGGAATAAACAAAGGCGAAATGGAATTGTGCCTGCCCCGCCCGGCCAGGCCCTGTGCCCTTGTGCTGCAGAACAGCGCGGGCCCTTCTGTGGGAAGCAGAAGGCGGCCGGGAGCTAGGCGGTGGGGACAGATGGCCACGCAGGCACTGGCACTTTCCAGTTGTCTGATGGGCGCCGGCTGCCAAACAAGCCCCCCACCGCTTCGCAGCCGCTCCCACCCCAACACAGAGCTTGGGAGCTGCAAAGGGAGCTGCAAAGGGGGCCAAGCTCCAAAAGGGACTGAGCGCGGGTGCCCTGGGAGCTGCTTCTCCCTCCCGCGTTCTACCCACATCTGCAAGTCACTGGCCATCCACTGGCCTTCTCTCCATTTCAGAAAGTCTTCCTCCACCCACCCCACAAGCTTTGTGCTCAGCAACCAGCGCTCACGAGGTCTTCAAAGAATAAACCTAGGGACTTTCCCTGGACTCTTGGTTTTGACAGGACAGACTTCATAAAATCGTGCAGACACAGAGAAAGGCCTGGCAGTCTCAACACTGGGGGTAAAGCCCCCTCACCTCGCTCCACATCTCCTGGGTGGAGGGAATAGGGCTCACTGGGGTAGCGGAGGCCTATGTGGTTTCCCCAGAGAATCAAGAAAAAGCCCCTAGGAAGGGAGGGAGGGAAGACAAGACGAGAGGACTGAGTCCCCAGAGAGAAGAGACAGAGGCCAAGGGGCTAAGAGGGGAAGGGTGAAAAGGAAAAAGGCAGTGCGAGTGAGAAAGGCAGCCAGGTAACCTGGGACGCTAATTATAGGCATTGCAGCAATCGTGAGTGCCTGACACAGTGGCCCAGGGTGGGCACTCGACAAATGATGCCACTGTGCTACATACAGATCCATAGTCCCACTCCTGACAAAAAAACTAGGGGCTCACTTACAAAGTCAGGCAGGCGGAAGAAGAAAGGAAGGTCAATGTGGTGGTGGGCAGTGCTTCAGTAAGTTTTTGGGGGGCTGGCAGTAGGGTGTACCATCAGGGTGCTAGCACTATTTGTAGAGAAAAAGGAGAAAATTCAACCCTGCACATCCTTGCCACCTCACCCTCCTGCTCCCCAGCCAGCTCCACCACCACCACCTCTCCCCCATCCAGAAGGTACACATGGTGTGAAATCCAATCCAGTGAATTAAAGTCCTAATGTCCTAGGCTGGGCACAGTGGTGCCCACCTGTAGTCCCAGCTACTCAGGAGGCTGAGGCCAGAGAATCACTTGAGCCCAGGAGTTCCAGGCCAGCCTGGTTAACATAGCAAGACCCTGTCTCTAACCAAATAAAGCCAGCCAGGCACAGTGGCCCACGCCTGTAATCCCAGCACGTTGGGAGGCTGAGGCGGGCAGATCACGAGGTCAGGAGTTTGAGACCAGCCTGGCCAACATGGTAAAACTCCGTCTCTATTAAAAATACAAAAATTAGCTGGGCGTGGTGGCGGGCACCTGTGATCCCAGCTACTGGGATGCTGGGGCAGGAGAATCATTTGAACCTGGGAGGTGAAGGTTGCAGTGAGCCGAGACCATGCCACTGCACTCCAGCCTGGGTGACAGGGTGAGACTCCGTCTCAAAAATAAATAAATAAAGCCCTAATGTCCCCTTTGCCAAGAAATAAGACATACCACAAATGGCCTGGCACCCAAGGAGGAGAGATGATTTTTACTAGCATGTTCACCTGCCTCCCAGTCCTTCTACATGCAGAGCAGCCATCAGGTTCCAGAGGACCCCTCAAGGGTAGACTCTCCAAAGTGAAGGCAGGTGGGCAGCCAGCACTTCCACAGCTACACTATACCATCCAGGATGACTGTGCAGTGTTCTTATGGTCTCCTTCCCAAATCCACTCAAGGGCAGGGCTGAGATAGCACCTCTATAGCCCTCTCCAGCACCTGGAACAGGGCAGGAGTTCTGAGAACATTTTTGAGCTAAAAAGGAAAAAGCTTTTTCCATTTTAACCCACCATATGGGCAGGCTGCCACCAAGCTTATTTTTATTGGGCACTTACTATGTGTCAGGCGCTACACATACAAAATGAAGACTAACATGCCTGCCTGACCTCAAGAAGTACCGCTTAACTGGCAACTCAATGCCACGCTCTGACAGTGCTCCATTTCTGCCTTGTGTGCAAAGACCCTCAGTATTCAGACACAGTGGACTCTTGGTGGCTTATCAGGTGTTCCCCCGAGGCTGAGCCAGCCTACCCAGCTCAGGAGGTGAAGAGGGCTTGGGCAGAGTTTCAGGGCTTCTGTGCCAGTGACTGTTGACTGGCTGACCAATTGGAAGCTTCCTGAGCAACTCCACAACTGCTAAACAATAGACTATTTCTCAGGGGCTGCAGCTCACACCTTGCTCCAGGGCTTCTAGCTGCTTGTCAGGAGAAGGGGAGATGAGATAACGTCCATCCCCTGGGCCTCAGTATCCCCTGCTGGTGAAATGAGGAAGATGCCCAGTCTGACCTCTAAAGACATCCTAACGAACAACATGAGGAGACCAGGACTATCCTAGCTGGACGGGGCTGTGGAACAATGGATGCAAGAGAAAGGATTCCAAGTGGGGAGGGCATCCCGCCAGTGCATCCCCACCTACGCTCTCAATGACACAGGGAGATTCTGCCCACAGCTCTGAATAATAAAAGCAATAACATTTAGGTAAGGTTGGGGATTAAGCTAAACCTCACTTAAGAGGCAGGGATGTTGGCATTTGGGAGCAGGAAACAGGCCTGGGAACGTAGTTAATACCTACCACAGAGCAAAGCGGATCACCGCCAGCTCCTGACTCAAGAGTGTCTTCCATCCCACCACACTTCTCCCTCTGCCAACTCCAGGTGCTTCAAAGGGGCCAGGCCAAAAAGTTGGGGCTGGAGGTCAGTGGTGGAAGTCACATTATTAGAAGAACATTGGGAAACCAGAAGCCAGGGAGATGCCTCCCAAAACAGAACAGAGGCTATTTTAAACGTAAACCCACTGGTGGAGGTGGGAAGAGTTTTACGGGAAGAACAGAAACATATATGAGTTGCTATAATTACCCTACCCTCAAAAAAAAAAAAAAGCTGTCATAGGAAGAAGTCTTTCCAATTGGTGATGATAGTACCTAGGACATGGATTATAGCTGTTTTGTCTAAACCAGAAATGGGCTACCCTGTCTGGTAGTGAGTTCCCCGTCACTAGAGGTAAAGCAGAGGCTGCAGAAGGAACCAGGGCCAGGGGGACTCTCATAGTCAGAAGGGACTTCAGGGGTTATCGACTGAGAAAATGCCAATGAGAAAATAAGCACAAAGCCCTTCATGCTTTAAAACAGTCTTTCCTTTAAAAAAACAATCAAAACAGCACCCAGGATTCCTACAAGGACATGGAAAGGTTTAGCCTGCCCTCACTGACCTACAGAGAGCTTTTTATACACACAAGGTTTCCCTGGCATCCTTGCTCAGACTCTACCTACTCTTCTTCCCGGCTGTAGAGGTCACTGTGTTTTTGTGGCAAAAGCTGCAGGTGGTGACAGAAATGCTGGGTAAGAAAAGCTGTTATGTAAAAACTCAAATGTTTAGGGCACTTCTGTAGAGCAAAGAATCAGAAAATACGTTTCGGAGAGCAGAAACATAGCAGGTCAGCATTTACCATTTCGGGAGGGCATGCCGCCATCTTGGTACCCCACAGTGGCATCACTGGCCTGGCAGGCTGAGGATAAATGGGGACCGCTGTGACCAGCTAACACTCACTTGAAGAAATGTTCAGATCACAGGTTGATGGTCACTAAGGAGTCAAAACATGACCTCCCATCACTACTGGGTGTTGCTGTGACTCAACCGCCAATACCTTCAGAGTTTTGTTCACTTGTAAAATTCTTAGGACCTAGAACAGTACGTAGCATATACTATGTGCTCAAGAAACACTTACAAAAAGAATACATATTAAAAACACATAAGCCAACCAAGTACCTTTCTCTTGGTTTTGGAATCAATTACGTAACTTCTTTTCCTTTGCTGAGTCACCTATCTCCCTGAGTTCAACCCAAAAAAATTATACTAAAATTATTTTGCATTTCCTGAGTCTACAGAGGGATAAAAGAGCTGTCTAGAAGCTTAGGGAAGAAGAGGAAGTGAAAGCAAAGAAATATGGAAACCTCCATTTGAGCTCCCAGAGCATCAGAATGTGTTTTGTTCATTGCTTTATCATGTGTTCTAATACTGGCACACGATAATACCTGGAAAGAATCAGCAAACAAATTCACTGTCCAATCTTGGCAAGTCACTTCACTCTCTAGAACATCTTTTCTCAACTGTAGAATAACAGTGCTGGAAGGGGCTCAGTCCTCAGCCAGCTCTTACGTATTTGAAAGCCTGTGACCCAGGTAAACTGACCTGAGAATGGCTTTGATCAGAGAAAGCCTGCCTGGGTCCCCCTAAGTGTTTCCACCAAGGAAGAAGCTAGGAGGCAGTGTGGTGCCATAAAAAAAAAAGGAACCCAAATGGGAAGTACAAAATGTTTAGGTAGCTGCTCTGCTTAGGACCCATGAACTTGGGGAAGTCACCGAACCTCCTCGAGCCTCAATTCCCTGATCTGCAAATGAAGGACCATGCCACAGGTTATAGCCTGGATTATAAGATAATACATGTGGCCAAGCACAGTGGCTCACTCCTGTAATCCCAACATTTTTGGTGGCTAAGGCAGGAGGACCACTTGAGGCCAGGAGTTCGAGACCAGCCTCAGCAACATAGCAAGACTTTGTCTCTACTAAAAATAATAATTAAAAAAATCAGCCAGATGTGGCAGGGGTGCCTGCCTGTAGTCCCAGACTTGGGAGGCTGAGGTGGGAGGATTGCTTGAGTCCAGGAGGTTGAGGCTGCAGTGAGCTGATTGTACCACTGCATTCCGGCCTGGGAAACAAAATGAGACCCTGTCTCAAAAAAAGGATTAAATAAGATAATGCATGTAAAAGCAGTTTGCACACAGAGTGAGACTCCACAAACCCTCACTCGCAGAGGGACCTACTTCATTTCCAGCTCTAAACCTTACAATTACTTCTACCCTCGAAGGGAGATGCTAATTCAGAACAAAGGATAATCAAGACCAGTTCACAGCTGTGCATGGTGGCTCACGCCTGTAAACCCAGCATTTTGGGATCCCAGGCGGGCGGATCATCTGAGGTTGGCAGTTTGAGACCAGCCTGACCAACATGGAGAAACTCCGTCTATATTTTAAAAAAAAAAAAAAAAAAAAAAAAAGAACAGTTCACAAGATAACATTTTATGAAAATTCACATCCTGTAACCTGGCCTGTTCTAACTATAAAGAGGTAAATTTTCATAAAACCTAATTCATCTAGAATTTTTTGCTCCCTTATCAGGAAATTGAACAGGCAGAGATTTAAAGCAGAAATGGGGAAACATTTGGAAAACTGAACATCCGTAAAAAGAAAAGAGCCCTTCGGCAACTGCAGATGAACCCCACATGCACTCCCGCTGAGTGTGGGATAAGCAGAGAAACACTGCCCCCAATAGAGCAAGGCCCTCCCAGGCTGAACAGAATTCAGAAAGAGCCTCTTGGAGAACTCTGGTCCTGAGCACGGGACCTCAGAGAGGAGGTACAAAACTTGTTCTCAGGGCGTGGGATGTCCCCTTGCGCTCCCCAAAGCCCGGCAGCAAGCTGAACAAGCAAGGCCACCATCAGTGGTGTATATCAACAGAGCATCTACAAGCAGCAGACAGAAGTGACAACCAAAATCAAGACAAGTGGCCATTCTGAACACTCCAGATACACTCAGCCTCCCCACCACCAAGATGATAATCCTGGGCAACATGCATTCTCATTTAACGGCGAAAGCCCTAATTTTTAACTGTCCTTGACTGGGAGGTGTCATCCTCCTTCTGCCACGGGTTCAGTTCTCCTTTCCTCACTGAAAGAGGGTGCAACCAGAAAGCTCTCCCAGAAAGAGACTGGAGGCATAATTAAAAGCTCAGGAAGGAGAGGTGTTGAAGACCTAGCAAAGGTTTCTTGGGTGGCTTAAGGCAAAATTCAGAATTTGTATCTTTTCATTCTCAGCCTGCCATCTTAATTATCTGCATGCCCATCTTTACCACCATGGTAAGGACAAGCGTAGGAGACCACGAATAAACACACCCACACAAGTATCTCAGCAAGAAAGATCTCTCCCTTTTCTCACTATTCATTCATCTCCTCATGCTAGACCCAGAGCTCCCAAGAGCGAGCTCAGTGACCCTGCCAGCAGTGGACCATCCTGGCAGCACGCAGCTGCTCAACTAAGAGCAAATCACCAGCCCAATACGTGGCATCAGCCAGCACATCCTTTGAGGCAGAGCCGTCCCCAGGGTCTCTCTCTCTCCACAAACCATCCTCTCCTCCCCAAGAAAGGGCCTGGCAGAGAGTGGAGGGCCCCCAGGGGTTGCTTTGTGGAAAGACCGATTTAGTGAGCAAATGGGCCAGGGGGTACCCCAGTCAAATCCTCTTTAGGGCTACGGATAGTCTACCTGGTGAGTGAGAACCCAGAAGGCAGAAGCCTCTGCCCGACCTGAGCTCCTCCAGGCAGCCCCTACATAGGCGCCGGCTCCTGCAAGGCAGGAAAGGAAGATATCAGACCAGGAAGGAACTCTCAGTGGTATACCCCCCACCCTATAAGCTCCTGGCCTTGAAAGCATCAGGAAATAGGCCCCCAAATCTAACCTTTCTCATAGACCGAGTAGTTGGTTTTATTCATTTAAGTTCTAGTTTACCTTCTTAAGCTGTCTAAACATTTGTCTGAGCATCTGAGCCCCAGGCTAGACTGCCCTGGGGATTAGTTCTGCTTTCAGTGGTGGGCTTTTGGTGGTGGTGGTGTTTTACCCCTCGTTTTCTCTCCCAGATAACGAGGCCAGGCATTGATAAGAGCTGTGTGCTGCCCAGGAGTAGCAACCTGACCGGATGGGGGCCTGGGAGATAAACCTTCTCATGGGGGGGTGGGGGAGCTTAGTAAGACATTGTTGTCTTACTGAGATTGCATATTTACACGAGAAGTGTTGGAATGAGGGTGCAGTCCTCCCAACCTCCACCAGTGTGGAGACCATGCTGTCTGGAGGGCACTCCTGGGGTGGAAGGCACCAGGCATTAGGAAGCCCACTCTAGCACAGCCCCTGAACAGCTGGATACTGTTTGCTGAGTCGTATCTCAGTTTCCAAGGGAAAATGATAGACGCTGCTTGTCACAGCCACATGAGCTTTTCAATCCAGAACTGCAAACCTCCTCACCACACAGTGCCTTGTTTCACAGATTTGGAAAATGAGGACAAGAGTGCCCTCTCCCTACCAGCCATCTCAAAACAGAAGACCCACACTCTCAGCAATGATGTGAATCATGAGCATGTCTTCACCTGGAGAAAAAGCACTTAGCACAATTCAAAAGTATTTAGCACAATTGAAAATTATGACAGCTAAGTTTGCTACCAAATCAGCAATCTGATGCTACATTGGACAGTTACAAATTAGAGAAGTAACCAAATTTGCCCTTCATTTGTACTCCATGCCCCCTACTCTCACATCAACCACAGTCTTCTCTGGCCTTCAAAGAAATAGACTGAAAAATAAGTTATATGGGAAGGAGAACAACACTATTATCCCTAAAACCACCCTCTGCACCACCGTTTTTTTAATGTAAAAATAAAAGGCGCAAAAAAAAAAAAAAAAAAAAAGACAAAATTTTAAAAAGCAATCAAGGTTCCATTTTTTTCCCTTCCACCATAAACATATACTGCAGATGCAATGTACAGGGAAAGGTATATTGTTTTGTGATAGAGACTTTCCTTAATCAGACTTAAAATGGAATTTACCAAATCTTACAACTCTTCAAGAACGGGTGATTTGCATAGAGCTAGGCACACCTGCTCCCTAGGGAGGCCTGGACAGGCCACCTCCCCAGCAACCAGAGGGGAAACAAAGGGGGCAGAACAGATTCATGGCAAGGCCAGGCCTCAGGAAAGTTCAAGTGTTGGTCCCTAATTCAAATAAGAACATCTTCCTTACAGACTAGCCAGTGTATGAGAAGACATTACAGCAGCCAAAGAGAACACTTCAGAGCTTAGGCTGCCAAACTAGTAAGGGTCAAGGGGCAAATCTAGCCTACCACCTGTATTTGTAAATAAAGTTTTATTGGGACACAAACACACCCATTGATTTCTGTCCTGTCTATGGCTGATTTCTGTGCTACAATGGCAGAGCTGAGTAGCTGCAAGAGAGATCGCACAACCCACAAAGCCTAAAATATTTACTATCTGGTCCTTTATAGAAAAAGTTGGCTGAACCCTACTCTAGTGTCAAGTACATTCCATCACAAAGGCTGCAGTAATAGAAAGGTTCCAAAGAATAAAGACAGCTAGTTCAGCATTCTACTTTATAAATGGAGAAACTGAGACCCAGAGAAGGGGAGGTGACCTGCCAGAGCCAGCCTGCTAGAAAGACTGAGGTCCCACCTGCCTCCCAATCCAGTACTCTGTTTAACACAGAGGAAGGGGTGAGGCTTCTCAAAACCAAAGACCAGCAGTAGGGGAAAACATAAATAGAAAATTAAGTCCTACAAATAAACATTAATGCTTGGCTCAAGTTTAACATGAGAAATGTGAAAAATGGGGAGGGGAAGAGGAGGACATGGGATGGTCTAAGCAAACTAATATCCAAAGGGTAGCCTATTTTCAGCCCTTTCCACATGCCCCTTCCACACACCCAAAAGCACATGTGCTAATGATTAATCCTGCGTCTCACCCTGCCCAGACGATGGCCACTCCTCATCTCAGCAGTGATGGTGAACTTGGCAGTACTAAACCCAAACAGCCTTTCTCTACCCGTTGCCTGCAATGTCAGCTTCTCTGCTTCTCACACAGCTCTGCCCGTAAGGAGTCCAAATTAGTGGGGTTTGTGCTACATTTTAACATTCCAGTAATTAAGACCTCTCCCAAAAGGAATGCCCAGCACTTCCCCCAAAACAGCTGTGGGAAATCAGGCTAAGAGGGTAATGCAGATGGAGAGGCCCCAGGCCTGCACAGAGGGACAGGAGGGGGGGAAGAGGGGTTGAGAAGGAGGGTCAGCAACAAGACAAAGGCGCCGAAGAGCTTTCTTTGCACCCGCACCAGGAAAACTCCAGACAATGTGAATGGTGCATGGAGATGAAGCAACATCCCAACGTTGAAATTAATTAGCTGGCATATTGACAGAGGCTCCACTGTGCCGCGCAGCGAAGCAATCAAAGTGCGAGGGCATCACACACAATGTCGAAAGGCCCCTGGCAGCCACAGGTACAACAGGGTGAGGACATGCTCTGTCGTGTCACCAACCTGGTTCCCTGAAGAAAGGTATGCTTGTGTGTGTGTGTGTGTGTGTGTGTGTGTGTGTGTGTGTATTCTGGGTACTGGTTAAGAAGTGTCAGTGTTAGATTTTCTTAAATTAATTTCAAAAACGCAGTAACCAAACATCGATAGTAATACTCTATTTGAGAGCCTAAGTGAAAGGCAACAACTGGGGAGCGGAACAGCACGAAGCCGCCTATAGCTACTGAGTGGCCTGAGTGGAAGGCAGGCAGGTTAGGAGCTGTCACGCCGTGAGGAAGGCCACATGCCCTCCCACTCAAGTCACAGAATTGGGTGGGTGGAGCCCAACCACCAGATATCAGTGATCCTAGGTACTCCCTAGTCTGCCACAATCACCCTACCCAGCTGCATCATGAACGACCACACCCCCTCATGGGGAACGCCTGCCTTCTCCCTGGATATGCCGACAGCTTCTATACACCCTGCACCTTGCTCACACTGGTTCTTGTGCTTTTCTGGCCCAGTATTTCCCTGAAATCTGGTGGGCTGCACAACCTGGCTGTTAAGAGGACTAACTCTAGAAGAACCAATTCACCTATGCTCAAATCCTGGCTCAGACACTTACTAGCTGTGTAACCTTGGGCAGGCTACTTATCCTCTCTCTGCCTCAGTTTCCTCATCTGAGAAACTAACCACAGTTCTAACCTCACAGAATTACTAATGTGGGTTAAATTAGTTTACACGGACCACTTAGAACACTGCCTGGCACAAAGTCAGGGCTGAATTAGTGTCATTAAGGTCCCCACCCCTCCTTGGAGGATACTTTTTCCAGAAAATCTTCCTTAATTCCCTCTGAGGGTTAACTGCTCCCCACTAGAGCCTGGAGCTCCAACTGCTGCTAACACCCCTCTGATGGCATTTATAGCTTATCTTTACTCATGCCTATTTATATCATTGTTGCCCACACGACTCTGAAGGCAGCGTACTAACTATACCCATTCCTGCAGCACGGAAATGGAGTCCCCAGTCCCTTTCCTGAGTACCTGGTACAGTATATTTGCACCATATACTGGGATATTACATAGTTACCTCTCAACAACCCTAAGATACTCTAGGACTATCACCCCAAGTATACTGATGAGGAATCTGATGCTTGATTTCTCCAGGATAAGCAACTTACCCAAAGTTACAGACTAGTATGCTGCTATTTAATTCCAGTTTGCTGAAATTAAACAAAGGGGCCTTCATTCAGAACTGAAATGGCTTTCGGGGCTGAATTAAGACAGGTATCAATGCATGTGAACACACAGAAAAGGGTCTAGAAGGACATCCTCAAACTGATTATACCTGCTACCAGGATGCAGAGGAGGATGGCGAGGGGCAGGGAGCTTCACTTCACTTCTTATTTTATACACCTCTGTATTTCAGCTATTTTTAACAAAAGAAGTACTTAGGTATTACTTGTATAATTAAAAATAAATAGCTTACTATAAAGAATCATGTTAAACTTACTTCCTACAAAAGACCTTGAAACCATTCTGATTGAATTCTAATAAAACTTTAGAAGTGTTCAATTTTCCTGGACCAAAAGCTTGGTAAGAACTGGCTTTGGATTCAGACAGACCTGGCTTCCAGTTTCAGCAGTGCACCCTCCCATTTACAACTGAGTGACACTGTTCATGGCACTCAGCTTCTCAGAGCCTCCGAATCCCTGGAAGGCTCTGAGAGGCTGAGTGTGCTGGAAGGGGAACTGTGCTATTATTTACACTGCGGGTTCTCATGGGGATCACCTGAAGTAGCATGCAAAAATCTGATGCAGTGCTGTGCACATCAGAGGCCAGAAGTAAGGCTGCCTCTTCCCTTTGCTGTGAGTCTGAGCTGGTTTTTAAGGGTTAATCCTAGTCTACATCCGTAAGTCAGTTCTTCTCCAAAATGGGCAAAAGAAAGGTAGGGGGAGAATCCCACCAATCGCTCTTGCCCACAAACCCCTACCCTGATCCTCGCCTTCTGAGAATACCAGCGTCGTTCAGGAGTCAGGCAACATCCAGGCAATAAAAGCAGAGACAGAAATCTTCTTGCGAACATGGTCCCTGATGCCCCATTGTCTCTGTAGTCCAATCTGTGCCTCTCACGCAAGGTTTCAGGGATGTAAAAAGCATTCAGATAAATGGGTCTCCGCTACTGAACTCTTACACAGGGAAAAGCATCTGAATCTAAGTCAATTAATATGTATTAGGTCCCCACAGGACCCACTGCTCAAGCAGAGAGTCAGAAGAGTAAGTGGAGAAGGGACGAGGGGCAGGGTCCCAGCACTCTGGTACCAGACTAGCCAGAAAGGGCAGCACAGCAAGCTACATGAGGTCCTTCTCTGTTGTCCCAGAGGCTGGTTACCTGGGCCAAGGGTGCCTCTGTGGCAGGTCCCCCCACCTTTGCTAGAAGCAACACCAGGAAGTGAAACTCAGATCACTCTTCAGCAATGTGCTAGCAATTCTGATGGACTTTTGTTTCTAAAGTGTGCTCTGTGTACCATATGGACCTAAGAATGGACCATATGGACCTAACTTTACACCCAAGAATACCATCACATTGGCCGGGCGCAGTGGCTCACGCCTGCAATCTCAGCACTTTGGGAGGCCAAGGCGGGTGGATCACAAGGTCAGGAGTTTGAGACCAGCCTGGCCAATACAGTGAAACCCCGTCTCTACTAAAAATACAAAAAATTAGCCAGGTGTGGTGGCATGTGTCTGTAATCCCAGCTACTCTGGAAGCTGAGGAAGGAGAATCGCTTGAACCAAGGAGGCAGAAGTTGTGGTAAGTGGAGATCACACCATTGCACTCCAGCCTGGCAACAGACCGAGACTCTATCTCAAAAAAGAAAAAGAAGAAGAATACCATCATGTTTATGTGCACAAACATTAGCCATGAGGATGTTCATCACAGTACTGCTTACATCATGAGAAAGCTGAAAAGAATCTTAATGCAAAAGAATTCTGGAAAACTGGAAACAGTCAATAGTAAGGAACTGGTAAATTATGTCACATCCAAGAAGCATAATATGTGATCATTAAAAAAGATAGAAAACCTAGGCCAGGCACGGTGGCTCACACCTGTCATCTCATCACTTTGGGAGGTCGAGGCGGGTAGGACACTTGAGGTCAGGAGTTCGAGACCAGCCTGGCCAACATGGTGAAACCCTGCCTCTACTAAAAATACAAAAGTTAGCTGTGGTGGTGCTCATCTGTAATCCCAGCTACTCAGGAGGCTGAGGCAGGAGAATCACTTGAACCTGGGAGGCAGAGGCTGCAGTGAGCTGAGGTCACACCACTGCACTCCAGCCTGGGCAACAGAGCAGGACTCCATCTCAAAAAAAAAAAAAAAAACCAAGATAGAAAACCTTAATGACATGGAGGAATCCATGGGAGTCCTTCACCTAACATCAAAATAGGTGTTTGGTGAAGAAAGACAGGAGCTCTCAAGGATGGAGATGCTATTCTGCAGCCAGGGAAAGGGACTGGTTTGTGGATTGCCAACTGGACCCACAGTTCTCCACATTTTGGGGAAAAAAAAAAATAGGGAACCAACTCACAACCTGTCACCTCCCTACTTCCAACATTTCTGAAACCATTTTAGGATTCTTTAACCAGATGAGGTCTTGCAATAAACAGGTGTGAGAATTATTGTCTTTCTTTTTTTTGGTGGGGGGTTGGGGGGGTACAGTCTTGCTCTGTCGCCAGGCTGGAGTGCAGTGGCTCAACCTTGGCTCACCGCAACCTCCACCTCCCAGGTTCAAATGATTCTCCTGCCTCAGCCTCCCAAGTAACTAGGATTACAGGCATGCACCACCACGCCTGGCTAATTTTGTATTTTTAGTAAAGATGGGGTTTCTCCATGTTGATCCCGAACTCCCAACAACCTCAGGTGATCCACCCGCCTTGGCCTCCCAAAGTGCTGGGATTACAGGCATGAGCCACCGTCCCTGGCCATTACTATCTTTTTAAAAATCTATCCCATACCTTACCCTATTCCACTTCTGAGATCTGCAACGCACCTTAGTACAGTAGAAACTCTGAGACGCCCTACATTAAAGAAGCTGCTTCACTCTTCCCATCCCCACAAAGAGCTGGCTATAGATCTTTCATTGAAATGTGCCTGAACATCTCACTGAAGAGCTGGAAAAGCTGATAGACTAAAAAGCACCCTGGATATGGCAGGGAAGCCTGGGGACCCCCATGACCCTCCCTAGGGAATCTTCGGCCAAGTCATCTCTCTATTCTAGGCACAACTTCTCCAACTGGAAGCTGACTAAATCAGAGGTACCTAGAACTGTGCTCTCTTCAAAGGTAAAACCCTTGGGGGCATGAGGGGAGGGGTAAAGGTGGGAAACCCAGGAAGCAGAATTCACAGCACCCCACTCTCCTAAAACAAGTAGATGGCTCCATTTTTGTTTTATTATTTGCGCTTCCATGTAAGACTTCATTTAAAGAAAAGCTTTTCCTGCTAAAATGAAAAAAAAGTAAGTCAGAAGCCACCGAAGCCTATGTCCTGTGTGGTCCTTCCTAACTGCCACCATTGATTTTCTTTAAATCTGCATTTAACTTGGGGGGTGGGGGGGCACCAAGCCAGGCTCCCTGGAAAAGATGAGGGTTTGAGCTGAACTTCTTTCCACAGAGGCTCCACAGGATTGGGGTAGGGGGGCGAGCTGGGACGCCTGCCTATGTAGGGAAGGCAGGGAGCTAGGGTGACCATTGCTGGGGAAGATGAGAGGGGCCTCACAGCTAGGTGGATGGATAAAAAGGCATCTTGAAAACTAAGGTCAAGAATATCCACGTGGAGGCTGACAGCAAGAAATCGACTAATGTTTGAAGAGTTATGTGATCAAAAAAAAGAGAACCACTAGTTAGGTGACTGTGGCAGACGGTTTCTGTGTCTCCATGTGAAGGAAAGACTGAAGGTGAAGAAGTCCTGCAGTCGTCTGTTCTTGTGGTCTGGCTATATAAGGGCAGATGCAGAATTCAAGGTTCAACTTGAATGAGAACTTCAAACTCAACCTCCACCTCAAACCAGGTGTACGAAGATTCTCAGAACAGAATCAGATACGCAGACTCACCAACCACTCTGCGAACACAACACTGTCCCTTTGGTTCAAATGGGATTCCCAATATTAGGACCCTCAACGGTTATCTTGGGCACAACACTGCTCCATTTTTTTCACCCTTCCGCCTCTCTTGGGATCCCCACGTCCCATGAGGGTTTGTGTGATGTGAAAAACCATCCTTGGAACATCCCAAGAGAAATCAAAATGCGGAGAACTCAAAATGCCTGGAAGAGAAGCTTTCCTCCTCTAAGCTTCCTGAAGCTGGGAGGGTTCCATCATGTCTCCATAACTGGCCTGTCCCACCCTCCATCTGCTTCAGGGTCATCACCACCTGGCACTCCAATGCAGGCAACCCTTCTTGAGTCAACCACCATGCACCTCCCTAAGATCCTCCAGGAGCTTCCTGGAAGCTGGTAGCTAGCTGTCAGGCAGGTACAGGGCTTCCAAATGGAATTCATTTACCATCTGCATCCAACTTTCACTTACCCGGAAATCCAAACCACCAGGAAATCCACACAACCTCACCAGCCAACTTCCAGCCTGGTCTGTGACTCTGATGACAACAAGCTCATCCTGCATGCCGATGCTATTCGATTGATAATGGCTGACTAGAAGGCTGTGTTCTGAAAATAATTCTGAACCCGGGGTTGGCAGAAAAAGAGTTACAGTGATCAACTTGCAATGTCTGACACGAGCAAGGGAGGAATGCCGGAGTATGCGCTAAGCATTTACCATCTGTCCTGTGCACCATCACTAGCCTTCAGATTGGATTTTCACTCTTAGCTTCATCATATACTAGACACGTGACTTTGTAAAGTCACTAAAGCCACCTGCCTTTTTATCAATGAAACGGGGTAATAAGCCTTGTCTGTCACTGCCCCAGGATTGCTAGAGGGTGCCAATGAGCTCACGTACAGGAGATTGTTCTACAAAGTGTCCAGTGCAGAGGATTATTATATTTAAGGGATTACAGTTCTTCTCTGCAAGAGTGGCCCTCAGGCACTATACCATCCTGAAGAGGCTTCCAAATCAGCAAAAAATGAGCAGAAGTGTGATGGTTGTGGGTGGTGGCAGTCCTCAGCATGGCTCAGCTCAATTTTAGACTTGGGAACGGTTCCCCCGTCATACAGGATCAAGGGATACCAGTGTCTTCCATGTCCTTCCTGATGTTCTAGCACTGTGCTGTAAGCACACACGTTCCAGACACCCAAATGCCCTAATGCCCCAGGGCTCAGTGACTGAAAAGACAGGGCCACCCCCCTTTTCCAGTGGCAGTTGGATGGGAGAAGAGTAACAAGACTGCTGCCAGAAGACCAGCCAAGGGGAGAAGGGTCTCCAAGCACCCCAAAGCTACAGACACTTGTTTCACTACATTGTTTTTATAGCCCTATCAGGTCACCCTGCGGGCAAACACTGTATTCTCAGATAGGCGCTGCATGTTCTTGCAAGACTGAGTCGCGCAGAGTCAAGATTAGGTTTAGAGTGCATTAACTGCAGCACCAAGACCACTACATTGTGGACTGAGTAGAAACACTATCATGAGCTCAAGCGCCCAAGTGGGAGAAAGCATGTGGATGTCACGTGTGCGTGAACATGTCACACCTTCCATCGTGGCTCACTTCAGAAGGCTGGCTCTGAGGAGAGCTCGGGCGATTTCAAGCCTTGTTCGCCAACACACAGGGAGAACCTGCTGGGGCCTTCCTGTGCTGTGACATGAGTGCAGGAATGAGAGAGAGACACATCCAAGTTGGTGTCTCAGTATGTCTGCAATTATGGTGCCTTTGGATGCACTATCCACTGCCAAGCTACCTCCTCTTTTTTTGTTGCTGTTGTTGTTGTTTTTTGAGACGGAGTCTCACTTTGTCACCCAGGCTGGAGTGCAATGGTGCAGTCTCGGCTCACTGCAACCTCCGCCTCCCAGGTTCAAGCGATTCTCTTGCCTCAGTGTCCTGAGTAGCTGGGATTACAGGCACATGCCACCGCACCCAGCTAATTTTTGTATTTTTAGTAGAGACGGGGTTTCAACATCTTGGCCAGGCTGGTCTCGAACTCCTGACCTCGTGATCCACCCACCTTGGCCTCCCAAAGTGCTGGGATTACAGGCGTGAGCCACCGTGCCCCGCTGTTTTGTTTTTGAGACAGAGTCTCACTCTGTCACCATGCTAGAGTGTGGTGGTGTGATCTCGCCTCACTGCAACCTCCCCCTCCCGGGTTCAAGTGATTATTCTGCCTCAGCCTCCTAAGCAGCTGGGATTACAGGCAGCTGCCACCATGCCCAGCTAATTTTTGTATTTTTAGTAGAGACAGGGTGTCACCATGTTCACCATAATGGTCTCGATCTCCTGACCTTGTGATCTGCCTCTCTCAGCCTCCCAAAGTACTGAGGTTACAAGTGTGTGCCACTGTACCTGGCCACTATCTCCTCTTCTAAAGTGAGGCTAGCCAGGCTCAGTGGCTGACGCCTGCAATCCCAGCACTTTTGGAGGCCAACGCAAGGCAGGTGGATCACCTGAGGTCGGGAATTCAAGACCAACTTGACCAACATGGAGAAACCCCGTCTCTACTAAAAATACAGAATTAGCTGGGTGAGGTGGCGCGTGCCCTGTAATCCCAGCTACTTGGGAGACTGAGGTAGGAAAATCACTTAAACCTAGGAGGCGGATGTTTCGGTGAGCCAAGATTGCGTCACTGCACTCCAGCCTGGACAACAAGAGCAAAACTCTGTCAATAAATAATTAATAAATAAAATGAGGCTAAAATTACCCATAGGACTGAGGAGAGGACCATCAGTAAGAATCACCAATATAGAGAGATAAGACACAATAAAAACGACAACTGCGTACAGGGGCTATGCATGTGCCGGTGCTACACCAGGCACTGTGCCCACATTTTATCTAATCCTGCCAACGCTGCCAAGCTCCTGGCCTCAAAAATGAAGATGATCAGGCAAGGGTGGGGGAGCGGCTGCCTTAAGATCAAACACCTTTCTACCCTGCCACCACCACGTGGTTAAGGAACCAAGGAAATAGCCTCCCACAACACAAGGCACTCTCTGAGCACATCTCATAGAGCCAATGCCATCCGAGAACCTCACCTCATTTCACAGACATGGGTTATACTTACTTTACACAGAAGGCAGCTGAGGTGGAAGGGACTCACCAACTCTCCTAACCCACTAGTGAATGAGTATCTCCAACAACCAGGTTTTGGTTCCTGTCGGGCAAGGCCGGATAGGCATGTACACAGTCTCCAGAGCCTGACTCTCGGGGTTTCAAGACTGAGTCAAACATGCTGTGCAAGCCCTAACAAATTACTTCCCTTCTCTGTGGTTCAGTTATCCAGCTGCAAAATGGAATAATACCTGCCTTGCAGGGTTGGTGTGGAGGATTAAACTACTTCATAGGGCAAAGCACTTAGAACAGGGGCTGGCACAGACTGAGAGCCCAATTAATGTCGCCACAATCAGTGTTCACTGGCCATGATCCTCCAAGACAAAGACCTGCACCTGCCTGGATGCCCCTTCCACTCCACTTTCTTTGAGGCCCGGCTGCAACACCCCCTCCAGGAAGCCTTCCCAGCCCCTAAAGCAGCCAGTGCCTCCCCTCTCTGGGCTCCCTTCAAACTCGGCCTGCAGTCCCTCTGAGCACTGACCACAGCCTGCCTTGTCAATTAGTCTGTCTGCCATTGCAGACAACAATCAACACAATCCTTGCTCAACTCTGCATCCCCTTGGTGCCACGCCTGCAGATGGACATGGTTGTACTCAATAAATGGTGACCATGTGACTAGAGACCCACCCACTGCAGGTTTCTGACCCTCTTCCACCTGCAGTCCTCTCCTGAGGGCTCAGGAGCATCAGGCATGGGGCTGAGCACTGCACACCTGCACTGCTAGTATATACCTGTACCCTGTCCCCTCTTCTATGAATGGATAAACTGAGGCCCCAGGAGCCAGGCAATTAATCCAAGGCCACACAAGCTGGCGAACAGCTGGGCCAGGACAAGGGCAAAGCCTCCCTGACTCCAGCAGGTTAGTCCTCCTCTTTTTCTATGCTCTTCTTCCTTTTCTGTTCTTTTGTTGAGGGGTGGGGGGGAGATGATTTTGCAAAAAACGCAGTGTCTCTCTCTCTAATCTCTCCATGGCTGGGAATAGTGAAGAGTAAACCAACAGGCCTGCACACTCGTGGCTCTGGTGTGCCCGGAGCCTTCTTCCCAGTGTCACCTGCATAACACGCTGGCACAAACACTCAGCTGCCACCTGACAGCATTGCTTCACCTTCTTCCCTCTTCCCCTCCAGGGCCCCCAGAACCAACAGAGGAAGTTGGTTGCTAATGGCAACAGCCTTGGGAGCAAGGTGAGACCTACCAACAGCCTCTGGGGCCCCTTTCTGTCAATCAAGTGGCCTCTTCCCTGCCTGGGACTTGGTTTCCTCTTCTATAAAAAGTGAGTATAAAAAGCGAGTGCCGTCCTTCATGATTCTAGTTACAGAGTTGAGAAGGGTTACGGGAATCCAGCCAATCTGGGCCTCTGGGCATGCTCTGGGTGGATTTAGAAGGGTCAATGAAGAGATTCTTTTTAAAAAAAAAAACAAAACAAAAAACAGCTGGGCACAGTGGCTCACACCTGTAACCCCAGCACTTTGGGAAGCCGAGGCAGGCGGATTGCTTGAGACCAGGGGTTTGATTTGAGACCAGACTGGACAACATAATGAAACCCTTTCTCTATAAAAAATACAAAAATTAGCCAGGTGAGGCGGCGCATGCCTATAGTCCCAGCTACTTGGGAGGCTGATGGGTGAGGATGGCTTGAGCCTGGGAAGTGGAAGCTGCAGGGAGCCGAGATTGCACCACTGCACTCCAGCCTGGGTGACAGAGTGAGACCCTGCCTCAAGAAAAAAAAACAAAAAAACAGGAATGCCTCTGGGCACCCCAGCTCAGCAGAACTGCCCCCAACTCCCTACTCATATCCCAAGGCCGCTCAGGGAGGGTGTCTAAGCTGAGTGCCCCAGGCTGACAGGGGGAGATGTGAGTTGTTTCCACTCGTGTGTACATCTGGACCACTGGAGCTAGAGTCAGCGTGATGCTCATCCCATTATCCCCACTAGACTCTCTCCTGCTGGACAGAAAAGGCGGGCTTCCCCAGAGCCATGCACAGGGACATCACTGTGAGACGTGACTGAAGGGCTCACAGAGCCCAATGGGCACGGGCTGGAAGCCTGTCTTTAAGAATGGCAAAGCAGCCAGGCATGGTGGCTCACACCTGTCATCCCAACACTTTGGAAGGCTGAGGTGGGTGGATCACCTGAGGTCGGAAGTTCGAGACCTGTCTGGCCAACATGGTGAAACCCCGTCTCTGCTAAAAATACAAAAATCAGCTGGGCATGGTGATGCACGTCTGTAATCTTAACTACTCAGGAGGCTGAGGTAGGAGAATCACTTGAACCCAGGAGGCAGAGGCTGCAGTGAGCTGAGGTCACGCCACTGCACTCCAGCCTGGGCAACAGAGCAAGACTCTGTCTCAAAAAAAAAAAATAATGGCAAAGCAGCCCAGGCAGCTTTCTTAGAAGTCAGGGCTCACACGGAGCCTCAGAAGGCAGGCTGAGCAGGTAAGACGCAGGTGTGCCGCAAAGTGTGCGGAGGCAGATGGCCAGCAGCCCATGGTATGTCACAGACCCAGGGACAGAGCAACTGGGTAGCCGGAAGGCCGGGTAGCCAGAAGGCTCCTGCCACTACTCACAAGGAGCACAGGCTCTGGGAAGATGATGACTCTGAGCAAATACCTCAGGTCATCCCATATGACCTTTGTCATTAATCTCTTCAGCAAGCCCCAAAAGGGCATCACAGTTCCTTGAGGCCCTGCTGGCCCTGCTCCTTCCCATTGACAAGTTTTTAACCTGTCCAAGCCTTTCCAGGACAACTGATACCAAACACCTCACATTCTCCAGAATGAAATTTGTTCACAAACCACCCTCAACTGTCCTATAATGGATGCTTACATTATCCCCATTTCACAGAAAAGGAAGCCAAGGTAAATAAGCAAGGCGATCAGTGAAGCCTGCTCCGGGTGGTACAAGCTTTCCCCATCCCTATCTCCCTCTGTCCCCCCCCCACCTGGCAGGGGACAGAATGCAAAGCAAATTCATGCTAACCACACCCAGCCCTGGCCCCCAAGAACCCAGAGTGTAAAATGCAGACCCTACCTAATACAATTTGAGCCATCAGGGGACTAACTCACCTGCAGAGCATAAACTTGCTTAAAAACATTGACTAGTTCTCATTTCATGAAAAGGCCACAAAGCCTAAGCACAAGCACCACTCAGGTAGGCAGGAAGCCAAGGGCCAGAGATGGGGAGGGAACAAGAGCATCCCCTGGGAAGATGCACAGCACCCCACCCCATCACTGCAGGAGTCTTGGCTCCCAACCTGTAACCTTCTCCCAGGGCTCCTGGGGCAAACCAAACAAGGCAGCAAAGGAGGCTGGGCCAGGACTCACCCCTGGCCCTGCACATGCCACCCACCTTCTCCACTAGCTGGCAGAGATGTCCACAGGACCTGCTTCTATCTCTGTGTCTCCAGGTGCTGGGCAGGACCCTGTGGTCAGAGCCTGGAGGGCTTGGCATGTAGCACAATAGCAATCATCACAGACAGCCTAACAGTGCTAAAAGTCACCACCATGGGACTGACGGGGAAACTGAGGAGCAGACAGAAAAGCCCACACGTGGATGACAAACCACTGAGGGATAATTTATTTATTCCTATTTGGGGGTCACATTGCATGCATGCATACATTCAATTTATTTATTTAGCAAAGATGCGCAGCAGACCAGCCAGACTGGGGTCTGCCGGGGATCCCGCTCTGAGCTCTTGCCCACAGGACAGTCCTCAGGCACCTCAACCCCATCCCCATTCTGAGACCTGCTTGAAGCTGCTACAGTACACTTCTGCTGCCAGCCACTTTCACGCCAGCAGCTGTGACTCCAGTGCTTCTTCAGGAGTGTCAAGTCATGGGCCCCAGGAAACAGGATCCAGAAACACCACTGATGAAGAGGGGCATCCCCAGCCAGTCCCCCTCCAGAAGCCTCCAGTCGCCTGGGGGAAAGGATGGTGAGGGGCAAGCAACTCGGGGCTCACACAGAAACTGTCCTTGTAAAGTAACAGCCTTTAAAGGATGACCCACAGCCAGAGCCTTCCTCTGGACTTTATCTCGATGCTACAGGCGTCTGCGGTGGCCCTGCCTGCCACTGGGCCCTGCTGGTGGCAAACCCTGTGGGCAGGGAAGCAAAGGCAAGACCAGCCCAGTGCCATCTGCTGCCCAGGGGGCCACAGGTGATGCTGACCAGGCTCGGGAAGGAAAGGGAAGGGAAGGAGGAGAGCAGGGAAGAAGAGGAGAGAGATAAGTAGGAGAGGGAGGGGGAAGGGAGGGAGGGGAGGAAAGAGTCTTTGTGCTGGCTTCCCCCCTCAACAATTCCCAGGAGCAACAATCAGTTATGCAAACAGGGACCCCTCCCCCAAGCCTAGCCATCCACTCCTGAACCTCCTCCCCCTCCCTTAGTCTCTGGTTTCCCCTCCACCCAGTTCATGCACGCATGTGTGTGCATGTGTGTGACAAACCCCTAAGCGGTATAGTGGCCCTGAGGCCTAGTCCATTCAGAAATGGAACATACCCCCACCCCTACCCCTTTCCTCAAGTTCTTCAGTCCACACAATTCCACTTCTAGGCACCTTACCCCTGCCACCACTGCCAGCCTCTAAACCCACTACCCGTATCTTGCTTTGGCCCAGCAATGGTGACTCAAGGAACGGCGCTCCCAACCTGAAGACGCAGCCCTTACAGCTCCATCAAGTAACAAGGCACACTGCCTGCTCTGACTTCATTTTACTCGTTCTCTCAATGAAATGCAATAATTTGAAGAAAAAAGTCTTCTTTGGGGCAGGGCCTTCAACATATGGTCAGCTTGGACTCCTTCAAACCATATGGATTAAAATCTCAGCCAGGTGACAACTTCTGCGAGGGGGGCTTTCACCCTCCTTTATTCTTCTTCTTCATGAGACAGACTTTTGATCGTTTCAGTTTCAAATTACATCAAACATCTAAATTGGGAGTCCCAGCTCCTCCACCACCAGTGCATCAAAGGTAGATATTCAAAGCAGCACTTATTTACAAACGGCGATGCAAATCTGTCCCGACAACCTGGGCACCCTTGACAGACATCTCGGCCACTGCCCATCCCAGGAGTTTCCATCCCAACTGAGGCCTAGGGGTGTGACTACCATCTGTCACCCCATGACCAACAAGTCATGACCATGACAATGATGACTCACACACAAAGAGCCTGGCCCCTCTGTGACAACGCCAGGTAAGCTTTTGCCAGCTTTGAAATAAAAAGCATTAAATGACAAAGCTTTTCTACAGACTGGTAAAGTCCTCTCTCACCTCCAGGACACGCAGTCCTGAACCAAGGGCATTTAAAACATTCCACTCTGGAAATGCCAGAAGGCTGGCAAAGATACTACAGTTAAAAGGCGGGCAATCAATAAATGGGGTCGGGGAGCCACAGGACTCATGGCATTACCGAAAGCACACCCCCTTTCTCCTGGAATGATTTCCCCACTCCAATACCCAAAAGTGAAACCCACAGTGGTCCTCACTTTCCTCATAAGGTCTGCCTCCAGGCCCTGCCTGATAAGCCCTCAAGGTTACTCTGTGAACCACAAGGGCAGGAGTATTCCAACAGCCCAATCTCAGTGTGCTGAGTGCTTACTGTATACCGGCCACTGAGCATGCACTGAACTGGGAGAAGTGAGCTCTAGGCACTGCTGTCTGCTTCTTCCAAATAAGGACACTGAGGCCAAGAAATAGCAGGGTCACACAGGTGGCACAAGGTGGGATGCCATCACCCAGGCTCTTAACACTGAGGAAGGGTGGTGTCCCCCTACCCCCCAGCATCACAGCAGGGTTCTCAGATCTGCCAGAGCATTTCCAGCGACAGACACTTCTGAGACACGTTTTTACAAAGCCACTGTTTCAATGTTCTAATGGATTCCTGTGGCTTGGGACAAAACTCGCAGAGGAAGCATCATACACAAAGATGAAAAATAATATATGTCAAACAACTTGGGAGTGTTGCTGATACATCCTAGAAAGGGGGATTAGAAAACAAAAACTGGCTTTGATGACAGCATTTAAGACGCTAATGCCAAAAATGCATACAAAGACCTAGAATATCAGGGAGGATCCATACTGAATTTCTTCTTTTTAAAAAAAAAAAACAAAAAAAAACAGACCTAGAATAAAATATTTCATGTAAATTGAGGGCGGAACATGGTATTTCTAAATTTACAAGTTATCTTCTATATTATTTTAAACGTGTGGTTAAATAAATAAATTAGATACTTTAAGTAGGGAAAAACACTTCCAGCAACAATGAAGCTGCCCCAGTTCACCACAGTTCCACTCGGCCTCAACAAAGCGCTCTGCAGGCCCCGGTCCCCTGCTCCCTCCTGATAGGCAGGCCACACAACCCCAAGAAGCAGATGCCCTCAGACCTCCGGCCATCAGCTTAGAAAAGGGCGCCAGAGTTCCCATTTTTGTCACAAATGAACTGAGTCAAGCCCAACTTTCCCATATTCTCATCAACTTTCTTTCATGGATAGATTTTCCCCAACTTAACAGTTTTTCTTCCTGATTTTTGTTTAACCCCCTAGTGATCGCTACTCGTTGCTTAAACAGGATTAAGACAATCACGTAACAAATATAGGTGCCTCAATATCCAGAAGTGTGGGTGGGGCTCTGTTATAGTTTGGGCTTCCATATTTCTGGGCTACTGCACAAAGAACCCCGAACCACTCAGAGCAGGAGAAAGAGGGGCTTTGATGGAGAACCCAGGGCCCTTTACCAGGAAAGGAGTATACAACCAGGTCTCCTGGCCTCTCCTACAGCCCCCGACCACTCTGGCTGGGACAACACCGCCCCCTCCAAAGCTGCTCCCTCTGAAGGGGCTGCCGACAGTCAACGCCAAACTTCAAAATTAACTGTGACCTTTAGCGGCTGGGACGGCGGTTTGGTTCCTTTTAGTCCAAGGCGCTGATAGCCAGGCCCGACCTACTAGCTCCTTCTGTTGTTTTGAGGGGCGTGAGGCCTGGGGCTGAGTTAAGTTTCACTGCTGAGTGGCCGGCGGGCACAAAGGAAGGAACTGCTGGGGGAGGGGAGGCCACAGAGCTGGAGGGCTGGGACAAAGGGGACAAGAGACAAAGAGACAGGAAAAGAGAGCCTGCTTTCTCCTCCTCTGAGGAAGGAACTCCCCATTTAGTCTAATATTTCACTCATACATCTCTGGGCAAGAAATGCCCCACTGAACATACTCCAAGGTGGCTTCAGGTGTCCCACACCCCTCCCCACCCGGGCCAGACACAGGACACTGGCTCTCCAGGCCCTGCCGCCGCCTGGCCAGGTCCCCACCCCAGCCCACTTGTTCACAGTTAGCCAGGCTGCCTTTGATGGCTGCCTCCCTCCAGCCCAGATCTGCCACCCTGAAGAGAGACAAAGGGTTATTTATTTGGAGAAAAGAAAAACCCTCCAAGTGTCAGCCAGTGACAGACATGACACTGCTACACAGGAGCGAGGTGCGGGTTTTCTAGGCTGCAGGGGCGCCTTCCCCAGCAACACCCCTCGCCACCCTGGGCGCCCTCAGATGCTCTCTGAAGCCCTACCTACACGGCCGTTTTCTGTTTTCTCTTTCCTTAAGATCACTGTGCACCACACCTGGAGGTTGTGAGAATGAACCTGTATTGAAGGTGAGTGCCCAGCACCAGGATGAAGACGTTTGCAACAAACACAGCAAAATCTGAAAAGTGGGTGAGGTCGACCAGGCTCCCAGGCTGGAACAAGGGAACCCTCAGAGCTGTCTTCATTGAGACCCTTGATTTGTTTTGATTCTGGTTGGAATTTGATTTGAGGGAAAGACATGATCCCACCACATTTTACACAAACAAAGCAAATCTGACATCCACGCCCAGGACCAAGACAAGAAAAAGGAGGTACAAGGGTGCAGCCAGGAGGCTGACTGGCTGTCACCATCGGCAGGGACAGTGGGAGAAAGCCAAGAGGCATGCTGCCCCTTCCATAGACCACAGCCCTCCCTACTGCCACCCACTCCTTGCCTATGCCAAGGTCCTGCTTTCTCTGGACATCACTCCATTCACCCAAATACCTGAGCCCTACCATGTATCAGGCAGAGCACAACGCAGCATTGCCCCGCCCTCCCTGCAAGAACACGGCGCACCAAGTCCTTCCCATCCGCCGTTCTCCAACACGAGGCTTTCACTCTGTGCCTGGCACTGGGAGCTCACTCATTGTTTGGGGCCAGGAAAGGGGCACTCCTGGTCTCACAGTGGGGACAATGGGGTGGGAGGAGGGCTTCTGTTAGCAGAAAGAGCCTGTATGCCCAGGGGTGAGAGGGCTCTCTGGTTAAGAGAGGAAAATGGAATGTGGCCAATCTCACCAGGGAAAGTCTGCTCCAAGATCCTCCCTCCCTTAGGGTCCGGGCTGAATGCCCAAGTTGGTGGCAGCCTCAGTTCCCACACCAGGTCATGGGCAGACCCTCCGTGCAGAGCAGCGGACACTGCTGTTCCAGAGGGGAGTGACTGGCTCTGTGGTCTGCACAGGCTAAGTCACACATCCATCCTTCTCCCTTCCCCTCTCCATGGTTCCTCCTCACCCTCAGGCCCAAATGCTTGAGTCTTGATTACACCCTGGACAGGGCCTCAGCACCTGGCCTGCCAAATAATTAGACCCAGGAGCAGGCCACAATCGGCTTTGGATCAGAATCAGTCTCTCTGCTACGTGCAGTGACAGCTTCTGTCCTCGTGTAAAGAACGCCGCGCCGACACATGCTCCGAGTTAAAAACATTTTCAAAAAGAAAACGGGAGGGGGAAAGAAGCCATCTGTATCTCAAGTCTGCAAGGCAGCTCTGGCCAGGGCCAGCTTCAGCTTCCTGAGAAGCTACGGCCCATGCAGCCCCAGCCCAGGACCCCAGCCTTTACCTGGGGAGGGATAGTCCAGACAAACGCGATGACTCACCAGAAAGGGTAGCACCGTGGCCAACACCTGTGCCTCAGAGGTGACCACGGCCTGGTTGTAATGTCCAACCCCTAGCCATGAGGTGGGGGGTGTTGGTAAAGCCTAGAAAAATTAACTTAAGTCTGAGAGAGTGTGGGCCCCTGAAAGCCTCCTTAAAACCAGTATATTGGCCAGGCACTGTGGCTCACGCCTGTAATCCTAGCACTTTGGGAGGCTGAGGCGGGAGGATCACGAGGTCGGAAGATCGAGACCATCCTGACCAACATGGTGAAAACTTGTCTCTACTAAAAATACAAAAAATTAGCTGGGTGTGGTGGCGCACACCTATAGTCCCGGCTACTTGCGAGGCTGAGGCAGAATTGCTTGAACCCAGGAGGCGGAGACTGCAGTGAGGTGAGATCGCACTTGCACTACGGCCTGGGCAACAGTGCAAGACTCCATCTCAACAACAAAAAACCCAATATATTAGGCAGGGCATGGTGGCTCACACCTGTAATTCTAGCACTTTGGGAGGCTGAAGCAGGACCATTACTTGAGGCCAGGAGTCGAAGACCAGCCTGGCAAACATAGCAAGATGCCCTCTCTACACACACACACACACACACAAAATCTAAAAATTAGCTGTGCGTGGTGGTGCATGCCTATAGTTCCAGCTACTCGGAGGCTGAGGCAGGAGGAGTTTGAGAGAGCAAGACTCCAACACTTTTAAAAAAGAGAGAGAGGGGCCAGGTGCTTTGGCTCATACCGGTAATCCCAGCACTTTGGGAGGCCAAGGTGGGTGATCACGAGGTCAGGAGTTTGAGACCCGTCTGGCCAACATAGTGAAACCATGTCACCACTAAAAATACAAAAAAAATTAGCCGGGTGTGGTGTTGTGTGTCTGAAATCCCAGCTACTCAGGAGGCTGAGTGAGACAGGAGAACCTGCGTGAACCCAAGAGGCGGAGGTTGCAGTGAGCTGAGATCATGCCATTGCACTCCAGCCAAGGCCATAGTGCCAGAATCCCTCTCAAAATAAAAAATAAAATAAAAGAGAGAGAGAGAGAGAGAGAGAGACAGACAGACAGACAGACAGTATAGACAGACAGACAGTATAGTCCTTTCTATTTTTTTTTTTTTTTTTTTTGAGATGGAGTCCTGCTCTGTTGTCCAGACTGGAATGCAGTGGTGTGATCTCGGCTCACTGCAACCTCTGCCTCCCAGGTTCAAGTGATTCCTCTGCTTCAGCCTCCCTGGTAGCTGAGATTACAGGCTTGCGCCACCATGCCCGGCTAATTTTTGTATTTTAGTAGAGAAAGGGTTTCATCATGTTGGCCAGGATGGTCTGGATCTCCTGACCTCATAATCCACCTGCCTCGGCCTCCCAAAGTGCTGTGATTACAGGTGTGAGCTACCGTGCCCGGCCCATTCTTTTAATTTATGTCCTTGTAGATTTGTGTTTCCAATAACCAATTTTTAACACATTTTTGCTCAAGTAATAGTCTTAAAAGGACATTTTTGTTTCTACATCTCCAGTTTGTGCTCTCACCAAGGTGATCACCGCTTTCTCCAAACTCTAACCTCTACCTGGGTGGGGTGCCTCACTGAGGCCCTCAAATGACTTGGCTCAGCCAAGTCCACACCCACCCACTCTAGGACCACAAAGGTATCATTTACCACCACTTTACAGAAGAGGAAGCAAATACTCAATTGAGTCCAAACAACAAGTCCAAAAATGACAGAGCCGGCCAGCCCAGGGAAGGGTGACCCCACAATCTCATGAGGGGATGCTGGGAAGCATTCCTGTGCCTTTCTAGGGGACAAGCCAACCAGAACCAACAGGATATATCTTATATTTAAAGATGTGCAATTAGGCTGGGCACAGTGGCTCATGCCTGTAATCCCAGCACTTTGGGAGGCCGAGGCAGGCAGATCATTTGACATCAGGAGTTAGAAACCAGCCTGACCCAACATGGTGAAACCCCATCTCTACTAAAAATACAAAAATTAGCTGAGCATGGTGGCAGGCACCTGTAACCCCAGTTTCTCTGGAGGCTGAGGCAGGAGAATTGTTTGAACCCGGGAGACAAAAGCTGCAGTGAGCCCAGAACGCACCACTGCACTCCAGCCTGGGCTACACAGCAATACTCCGTCTCAAAAAATACTTAAATAAAAAATAAAGATGCGGTTAGCATTTTGTTTTTTATTTTTTTACAGACAAGGTCTCACTAAGTTGTCCAGGCTGGTCTTGATCGCTCAAGCAATCCTCCCACCTCGGCCTCCCAAAGTGCTACGATTAGAGACGTGACCCACTGCACCCAGCCAGTTAGTATTTTTAAATAAATAAACTCCAGATAAAGGGGAGGAAATAGTCTATAAGCTCTGTGAGGGCAAAAGATTTGCTGGTGTCTTTGCTTCCACAGCCAAATGGCAGAGGCATCAAATATTTGATGAATGAGACAGACTAGATGAATATCCGAGAAAAACAAATTATCTTCGATTGATCTACGGGTAGATTTTTGGGTAACATCTTCCTAAACTGATACTATGAAGACAGTCTTAGCAGAAAGTGGTTTTTTAAAGGGAGTAAGCATTTCAGGCCCTTGGAAAAGCCTGGATGGCAGGCTCAGAAATAAAGAAGTTCCCGCCAGGGACGGTAGCTCATGCCTGTAATCCTAGCACTTTGGGAGGCCCAGGCAGGCGGAATGCCTGGGCAACAAGGTGAAACCCCGTCTCTACTAAAATACAAAAAAAAATTAGCTCAGTGTGGCAGCATGCACCTGTAGTCCCAGCTACTCAGGAGGCTGAGGCAAGAGAATTGCCTGAACCCAGGAGGTGGAGGTTGCAGTGAGCCGAGATTTCGTTGCTGCATTCCAGCCTGGGCAACAGAGCCAGACTCCATCTTTTTAAAAAAAAACAGAAAGAAGCCCCTCTACTAGGGTGTGGCTAGACCCTCCCTGAAGAACAGATAAGAGCCATTCACAATTAGAAGCAACCCTGCACAGAGGCCACAGCCCCAAGCCCTGAGCCACTCACATTGGAATCCTGTTTATCCTTGTCTAAGCAAACACAAGTCTTCTCAGATAATGCAAAGGTCAACTGTAGACTTGTATGGCCTTGATAAAATCTCCACCAACCCTGAGTTACAGGAGGTTCAATAAGAAAATATTTCTACAGGAGAGAAAGAAATCAGAAGCGGGGTATTTTCCACCATCTTCCATTAACTCCCCACTAAGACACAGGCTGAGTGATGGAGTTCTGGATTCCGGACCACGTCCCTGCCCCACTCACTCCCCAATCCCCTTTACAAAAAGCAAGAACTGGGCAGGAGAACAGTCACAGGGCTTCTAGCCCGAGGCCTCAGAAGTTGTCAAAAGGCTGGGTTAACTGAACAGTGAGCATTCTCCCACACACCTCTGAGGACACTTCGCATCTGAAGCTCCATCGATGTGTCAAAGGCCTACTTCAGAAAAGAAAGGCAAACACCAAGGCCAGGGTTCGAACTGAGCAGCTGAACCTGGACTTGTTCTGAGGGCCTTAAGACTTCAGGGAGCCGCTCAAATGCACAGACTGCACAGAGACACCCTGGAAGGTGGGCAGCCTCCTGATCCTCCCTGACCATTCTTTCAGCCAACAAATGTTGACTGGGGATCCATTAAGTGTCGGGGCCTCAGTTTACAAGATACACCAGGGGCTCTGCCCCCAGAGGCTCAAGGATTATTAGAAGCATCTTAGAATTAAGTGATGTCTAAACTGAGACATGAAAACTAAACAGGGTTCCCTGAGAGGAGAAAGAATGGCAGCAAGTGCTCTAAGCCGCGAGAACAGCCTGTGCAAAGGCCCCAAGGCAGGGAGCGTGGCCCTTCCCTAACTATAGCCTGGCAGTCTCAGGCTTCACATTCCACCCCAACAACAAATTACACAGCAGTCTTTATTTTTTTATTTTTGTTTTGAGACAAAGTCTCACTCTGTCGCCCAGGCTGGAGTGCAGCGGTGCAATCTCAGCTCACTGCAGCCTCCGCCTCCTGGGTTCAAGCAATTCTCGTGCTTCAGCCTGGGATTACAGGTGCCCACCACTACACCCGGATAATTTCTGTATTTTAGTAGAGACGGGGTTTCGCCATGTTGGCCAGGCTAGTCTCAAACTCCTGACTTAGGTGATCCACCCGCCTCAGCCTCCCAAAGTGCTGGGATTAAGGGCATGAGCCACCGTGCCCGGCCACAGCTGTCTCTTTTTTTTAAATGTTAGGTCCCCAGATAATTTTTATTTCAAAACACAGAAATATTCCATGAGTCCCTCTACATTTTTTTTTCTAACATACAAGGCCTATCACCTTCTCATCTCTCCCCGCTGACCACCTTTCCGTTTCTGCAGAGGTTTTCCAAGAGCAGTAGCTTCTCATTCCTGAGCAGCTCACATGGGCCTCCAGTTGTGGACACACCCTATCGCCTCACTGGCCAATGGTGGCCCCGGCTGCCTGTCCACGTCTCCAGAGCAGGCCTGGGCAGGGACAGGGAAGGACACACTTCCTAACCAAAAGGAAAGAGCAAACCACAAACCAGGAGGAAGCAGGAAGTCATCCTGAGGCAGAAATTCTCACTCAACCCTAGATAAGGCCTGAGCAGAGTCTCTGGCGGCAGGCATGGGCAGTCCCTCCACAGATGGACTGGGGAAGCTGGCACTTAGGAAGAGAAAGATCGTTTGCAGGCAGGGAGCAGGATGAAACACTTCCCTGGCCCTTCTGAAGGACATGGCGTGTGCTGGGGACATATAAACACTTCTAATCTAAAAGCATTTGGCTCCCTTGGCTGTCTTTGTCCTCACCCCTGCTCTCCACCAAAAACAGACTTCAGGAAGAAAATGAATCAAGTTTTACAAGCTTCCCTATTTACCCAGGGCTACAAATCTATCAGTGGGGAAGCTTTTAAAATGTTCTCTCTCCTAGCACTGTCCCTTCCCTTCTATCTGCTATTGCCTCCAACCCCCAACCCCCCACCCCCCCCAACACACACACCCCTCTTAACGGTTTCTTTAACCTTGGCTATGAATCCTGAGTCTGAAGGAGGAATTCCAAATTCATAACGTACACCAATCCACCATTCATAAATACTTCCTGTTTTTCATTCCACTCCTCTCATTTATTCATGTTTCTAAACATGCCCCGGAATCGCAGCCTGGGTTCTAATCCTAAGCACAGGTACCTTCCTTTCAGCCTCTCATTCTTTTATTCCTGAAATATCTAACATGCTCTGCTTCATTATCCCAAAGCAGTACTGCAAGCTGAGTACAATCCCCATTTTACAGGTAAGGGCACTGAGGCTCAAGAGGTTAATCAGCTGGCACAGGTTACACCGTGAATGAAGGCTCACGTGGGGATTAGAACCCAGGCTGCTTAACCATCAAAAGCTCTCACTCTTTGCACCTTGGTCCCCCAGTACCCCATACCCATCAGACACAAACAGTAAAGTTGCTTCCATTTTCGAAGAAAAATGACCCATTCTGGATCACCCAGCTTTAAATACTGCATCTTGAAAGCTAAAGGCCATTTTAACTGATGTGTCAAAAAGCATCATGGGGCTGGGCACAGTGGCTCACGCCTGTAATCCCAGCACTTTAGGAGGCCAGGGTGCGGGGGATCGCCTGAGGTCAGGAGTTTGAGACCAGCCTGGCCAACATGGTGAAACCCTGTCTCTACGAAAAATACAAAAAAAAAAAAAAAAGCATCTTGGAAGACTCAGCCCACAAGAAAACCATCCAGAAAGTAGAGCCTGTGTGTCACCGTGTGGGGTGGTTCAGTGCAGTTCTAGAGGTACAGGTGTTTAGGGTGGCTTTCCCTCAAGACAGGGATGCTGTCCAATGGCCAGTAAGGGACCTGGGGTTAGAGCTTCAACCCCTCACTCCCCACAGGACTTTGTGCAGGGAAAAGCAAGGGCTAGGCAGTCTTCCCACAGCAGCCCATGGGCCCGTTCTTAGGACTCACGTCCTTCAGATAACATGTCCCATAGGCACAGCACCTTATGGGTTCTAGAGCCGTCCACATCATAAACTCCCAGGAACTAGGGAGGGTGGGGAGATGGCATGATCCCTCTGGCCAGAGAGGGAATCCACACCGTACTGGGGCCCTCGGCTGGAAGCAGTTCAGGTGCTCTCGCCCCCAGTTCCAAGGCAGCTCATATCCCACATTCCAGTGTCAGCAGGGGAAGCAAGGACATAGCGTCCGCCAGAAAAAGTGGGAAGAAGGACTTGCTCCATCTTCAAACCCATTTCCCTAAACAGGATAAATTATCTGGCTGGCTTCAATCCATAATCCATAAACTGATCCTACTTTTTTTTTTTTTAAGAGAGAGTTTCACTATATTGTCACAGGCATGATCATAGCTCACTGCAGCCTCCAACTCCTGGGCTCAAGCAGTTCTCCTGCCTCTGCCTCCTGAGCAGCTGGACTATAGGCGCACACCACCTCACCCAGCTGAACTGGCCCTACTTTCTGATCCCATCTTCCTCCCAAGCAAGAAGCCTCTCTCCTGTCATCCCCAGCTACTACTTAACAGGAGTCCCTTCCTTCTTGCCTGTTAGCACCCACCCCTAGTACATTCTTCCCCTAACCCTCCACACTGGGGCACCCCACTCCCCAGATCTCAGCTTTCCTCAAGCAGTCAGGAAAACTTTCAATCCATGAGGTAAGAATGTCCGTTCCATCCGTCTGTCTTCCTAGGATGCCAGCGTATGAGAAGACAGACACGTGATACCACACTGGGTATGACTGCTCACACGTGCTGGTGTCCCAAAGAGCCCACAGGGCTTCCTTCGCAATGGATTCCTTCCTGGATCGTTCACTATTGCTTATAGTTTCCAGGGCACTGGCCAGAAAAAAAACCTGAAGTTGAGAGAATCAGGGAGACCCTTAAAAAGAACTCAATGATTCAACTGCTTAGAGCTGAAATCCAACCTCTCACTGACAGCAAAAACGAAGCTGCCAAAAGCCAAGTCATGCCTCTTCAAGAAAGGAAGGATTTCCAACTAACCCTTTCAACTAAATCCAACGTGGGCTCTTTGCTGAAATCCCTCCTACTCTACAGAAGGGCCTTCTTGGATTATTTTCCTTCAAAAAAACATCATTTACACATTGAGTGTCTACTTTCCAAACCATTCAGAATTAGGGAAAGGGGGAAAAAAACACGTCTGTTTCTATTTGAAACTGTCAAAATTAGCATTCAGTAATTAAAAATCACACCCTTTCTCTTAATAACCTAACCAGCATGATACAATCAGGTTGTGCCAACTCTTTAATCTAATTGACTAATTACAGATTTTAATTTAGTCAGTTACTGAACAACTGTTGACAATTTGTTTTCATTAGGGACAGAACAGAATAAATATTTAGGCTTCCAGTCACAAAGACTCCTGTGATCGGCTCTCCACCGTGACCCCAACTTCAGAGCGAGCTTTGGCTCCATCAATATCCTCAGATGCAGGTACCCTTGCTGCACTCAAATCGCTTCTCAGCGAGGCCCCAAGCCAGAACAAGCCTTCCCAAAAGTCCCTCTTAAGGCAAAAGCCTTAACGTACAAGCAGCAGCCTCCATTCTCAAAGTACAGGCAATTCCCAAATTCACACACGTCACTCAAGAAGTGGCAAACACTTAAATGTTGTGAAGAAAAATAAATTCAACGCTACGTGTCACTGGCTTTTAAGCAACAAAATAAGTTAACAGTCAAAATAGGTTTATCTGCATTCATCTCACTGAGAAGCAAACTGTCACTGACATTTTTTTTTTTTAAAAAGACACTTTTACAGGTTTCTACTGAAATGATCCAATTCTTTCAAAGTGCATTCATCCCCAAGGTCCCCATCTCCCAAAGTCATCCAAAAGTTTGTCAAAGTAGCAGCACGACTCACAGGTAGAGTGGGGCCCTGGTTTCAAATCCCAGCTCCACTATCTAATGAATTCATAACAACGGACTCATGACTTCACTTCTCTGAGCCCCAGCTTCCTCATCCAAGAAATGGGATCCGAACAGCCCCTACCTTGTAGACTGTTACAGGGATTAAATGGCATGCCCACACACAGTACCTGGCCTGGGGTAAATGCAGTAAATGGTGGTCACTGCTGTTTCAGAAACTGCTCTTATATCCCTCATCGTCCCTATACTACAAATTAAGAAAGAAAGAAGACAAGAATCTACCAAAGGTTACCAAGCCATGAAGTAGGAAAGCTTGGTGGAGGAGGATGATTTCAGGACTCGCTGTCCAGTGATCCACTTCCTGCAGGTAATGGCAGCTCAGAATGGCAGGGAATACAGGACTCCTGCCCTTGGCATGTCTGTAGGGAGAGGAGGCTCTGCAGATGGGAACTATCCATGCAGGCTCTTACACCCCTAGTGTGTCTACCCTCCAAGCTGCACTGCCCTAAGAGAGAAGCCTTGCTTACAGAGCCAGGGGAGTAGGGGTGGATGACCTATAGATGCCTCAGCCAGCCAGGCGCAATGGCTCATGCCTGTAATCCCAGCACTTTGGGAGGCTGAGGCGGGCAGATCACCTGAGGTCGGGAGTTCAAGACCAGCCTGACCAACGTGGAAAAACCCCACGTCACTGAGACAGGAGAATCGCTTGAACCCAGGAGGTGGAGGTTGTGGTGAGCCAAGATCACGCCATTGCACTCTAGCCTGGAGTGAAACTCCATCGCAAAAAAAAAACAGATAGATAGATAGATAGATAGATAGACAGATAGATAGAGGGCTCAGCCACGTCCGGAAAGAACTCTGCATTCTAACCTTCCTAAGTCCTGGGGGAAACATGAGAGATGTCCTTCTACAGAGGTCAACCCTAGCCATGCCAGGACAAAGTGAGAAGGCACCACTGCTAGGTGGGTCCTGCCTAAGGATTCTAACCAGGTATCTGGAAAACTTTACTGGGGGCTCTTAAGGCATTGCTAATATTTTTTAAGCTCTACAAGAATTAGGTCTGCCTCAATTGAAATGGAACTAAAATTTCCAATGTTTTTCTGTTGACCGGAATTCTATTCTAGTCTACCAACCTGGTGTGCTCACGTTGGTTCCCCTGAGCTGATGAGAAAGTCTCATCAGCAGCTATATAGTTCTCATTTTCCATATTTCTTCATTAAAATTAATGATGACTCAATGCATGCAATCTCTTTGTAAATAAAATATTTTCCAGCGTGGAATCCACAGGGGGTGGTAGGAGATTTAATAAAAGGGGGCCTTTTTTAGTGAACAGATAGCAAACCTTTTCTTTGAGTTACACAGTTCTCAAAGCCAAAATGTTTTCTTCCTGGATGAGGTCATTAAAAACCAGCCCAATCCCTCCACCCACAGAGAAACACTGCGCCAGTCAGGAACCCTATGAACTCAGGCAGGGCTTCAGCTGGCTCGTCCCCTCAGGACCCATCTGGCCCTGCCAGCCCCAGCATCGAACCACCTCAGGTTGGGCAGGGGGTCATCAATTAAATAGAAAAGATGCCAAATCTGGGCTGGGCACAGTGGCCCACACCTGTAATCCCAGTACTTTGGGAGGCCGAGGCAAGAGGATCGCTTGAGGCCAGGAGTTTGAGACCAGTCTGGGTGACATGGCAAACCCTGTCTCTACCCTCAAGAAATAGAAAAATTAGCCAGGTATGGTGGCACATGCCTCCCACAGATACTTGGGAGGCTGAGGTGGGAGAATCACATGAGCCCAAGGATGCTAAGGCTACAGTGAGCCAAGATCGTGCCACTACGCTCCAGCCTGTGCAACAGAACGAGACCTTGTCTCAAAAAAAAAATTTTTTTTTAAGAAGACAAACCTGGCCAGGCTCAGTGGCTCACGCCTGTAATCCCAGCACTTTGGGAGGCTGAGGCGGGCAGATCACCTGAAGTCAGGAGTTCGAGACCGGCCTGGCCAACATGGTGAAACCTGGTCCCCTGCTAAAAATACAAAAATTAGCCAGGCTTGGTGGTGGGCGCATCTAATCCCAGCTACAGCTACTTGGGAGGCTGAGGCGGGAGAATCATTTGAACCCAGGAGGCAGAGGTTGCAGTGAACTGAGATCATGCCACTGCACTCCAACCTGGGCAACAAGCCGAGACTCAGTCTCGAAAAAAGAACAAGACAAACCTATTAACTCTACCTTGCCCATGACTGAATCTCTCTAAGTGCCTCCATTTCCTTCTCTACAAAATAGGAAAAACAGAACTTAACCCACAGAGCTGTTTCAAGTATGACAGTAGACAAAACCTAAAGCACTTACAACAGTTCCTGGTATAGAGTTAGCATTTAATAATTGTTTGCTATTGTTATCAGTTCTTCCGTCAAGAAATGGGAGGAATGCCTGTCCCCTACATTGCCCAACAGAGAGAGAACTGACTAAGAATGTCTTTTAAGGGTCTGAACATATAGTAAGTGCTCAATAAGCACTGGTTTGCTTTGTTAAATAGGGATGCTGCTTAGAAATTTATCCCTCCCCAAGAACTCACCACCCCAAATCCCAGTGGTCAACCTCCCATGAAGACTGTCACCTTCTAAAATCCCGGGGACCCGGGGCAAACATCCCAATTTCCTCCTAGTCTCTTTTCCAGCTCCCTCTGACGAAGATGCTGCCAGCAAAATAACGCCAAAGAAAGTATGTGGCGACAGTCAACTAGATTTAAGTTCATTTTCTGTAGCTTGGGGTCAGAATCGACTGAAGCACTCTGGTGATCAAGTTTTCTGCAATTCCCTATTCCACGCATTAGGTCCCTGACAGAAATTCACTGCGGTATTTAAAGTGGCAGCCATCACAACTAACTCAAATTGTATTGGCTTCCCTGGTGCTGAAATGCTCTGCTGAAACCATCAATTGGCCAATTCGGAGATAACGTGGTGGCTGAAATTCCCTGTCATGCTGTAAAATCCCCTTTTGAAGCGGCTCACCAGCGCGGAGATCGCAGAGAGCCTGCCCAGAGCTGCGGGCCAGGGCCGCCGCCCATAACACAAGCGGGCTCAGAGCGGGATCTGGCCAGCGGGCGGGTGGTGCTGCCAAGAGGAAGGGCCTCTAGAGAGAGGATAACATTTTCTATTGGAAGCCTTCTAAAAGCCGGCGAGCAAAGACCGGCAGCACGCACACGCCCGGCACCAGGCCTGCCCACTGGGCCATCTGCCCCCGGCACCAGCCGAACAGCCAAAGCCACAGGAAGCTCTTGGCCTCTCCCAAAGAAAGCTGCAAGATTCCTAAAGGATGGCACCAGCACAGACGCAGACACAGGCTCCAGCCTCTTGGGTGGAGGTTTTCTCAAGTCAGTGGTGGCCCCAGGCTTACTGTGTCACCAGCCTGTTCCAGCCTCAGTGTCCCCATCTGGAAACTGAGTGTCTCCTTCTTTATACACATTTGAAACAGCCTTCTCAAAGGGGATCACAACTCACAAAGCATTTTCACACACTCTCGCCCAACTTCCAAAAAGCTGGAGGGGCAGAAAAATGCTGGCCACTGTTTCCTACCATTTCACAGATAGCAGACGACTTACCCAGGCCATCTAAAAGAACCAGATCTCATACCTTGGTCATCCAAGTCCAAATCCCACATACAGTTCACAACACTGCATCAGTCCCCATCACCGAATGGCAAAGCCCGACAGGCAGCGGGCGCCGGGCAATAACTGCCCACCGACCGACTGCTGTTTCCACCCGATCTGCAAAGCTACTCTCTGCCCCTCTCGGAGCTCAAAGCGCTGCAGCGGTATCCCGAATGTGGGAGAGGCCTGCTCTCCCCCACTGCCTCCTCTCTCAAATAGCCTTTTGTGACTGGAAAAGAAGGATCAGAGGAAAACCTCAGGCAGCAGCCCCGGGGAGCAGCCGTGCTTCTTAAGGTCAGAGGACTGTGAAACAGAAGTGAAATGTCAGGCGCTTCACCCAAACACACAAAGAGCAGAGGACACAAAACCTGCCCTGGAAGCTGTGCAAACAGCTGTCACCAGGAGGGGACAGGGAATTTGGGAGGCTGGGTCAACCTCAGTCAGACAGGATGCCTTACGACCTATTCTCACTGCCGCCAGTGCCTGAGCCCTGTTCAGACACAAGCTCCACAGGGGGCAAGGGACCCCCACCTCAATCACAGACAGGCAGGAGGAGCTGCCCCACAGTCGGCCAGCAGGGACTGGCTGCAGACTTTTCAGGCTTTGCCTAGAGTCACGTGGACTCCGCTATTAAGAAGAGTGTTGGGCAGCAGCAATGGCTCACGTCTGTAATCCCAGCACTTTGGGAGGCCGAGGCAGGAGGATCACCTGAGGTTGAGAGTTTAAGACCAGCCTGATCGACATGGAGAAAAGCCCTTTCTAGTAAAAATACAAATTAGCTGGGCATGGTAGTGCATGCCTATAATCCCAGCTACTCAGGAGGCTGACACAGGAGAATCACTTGAATCCGGGAGGTAGAGGTTGCAGTGAGCTGAGATTGCACCACTGCACTCCAGCCTGGGCAACAAGAGCACAACTCTGTCTCAAAAAAAAAAAAAAAAAAAAAAGAAGAAGAAGAAGAAGAAGGTCTCTGCACTCTCAGACCCTCTCCTCCCACACCCACTCCAGAGTGGTCCAAGCCGCAGTCCCACCACTTCCAATCGGAGCTGCTTCTTACTCTGCCTTCAACAAGCATTTGTTGAGACTTTCTGTGTGTTCAGTACACTAAGACTATGGCAGCAAACACAGAGACAAAGGCACCAAGCGCCCACCAGGCACCACTCTGAAAGCACAAGATATGGTGGGGAACAATTCCCCACCAACTCTCAAGGTAAGGATCATGTCCTCTAGTACAGAGCTGGAAACCGAGCCTCAGCAATCGCTTATCACTTGACGCAAGCCACTTAACTTGCAGGAACTAAGATTCAGTCTCAGCTATCTCCAGGCTAGCGGCCTCCTGACTTTGGGTTGAGCCCCCAAATAAGGCAAATACTACAACACAAACCCAGGGCACACACACTTTTACATGCACACATAAATCACTGAAAACAGACATTTCCGGAAACAGTACTTATGTTTACTCTGTATAATACGGTTGTTTCTTTTTCGGTAATTGCCAGTCATGACCCACTAAGTTGGTTTCATGATGTACTAATGGGTCACAGCTCGGAGTTTACAAAACAACACTTCACCATGTGCCCCTTGTCCATCTTCATTAAAATGTGTACTTAACACATCTGATGCCTGGGCAGGAATCAAATCCTTCTCACTTCTCAAGGCGCAGAGCCCTGCTCACTGACCTCAGAATGCATGCCAGACCTGCAATAGGCCACAAGAATGGGGTGGCAGAAAAAGGTTCCTCCCTTCAAGGAGCTTTCATTCCAGAAGGGGGAAGGGAAGAGACATCACCTTAACCAAAATAATTCGCCTTCCAGGCAGTTGGTAACAAATGACTAAAAGAGTTAAGAGTTAGTTCCTGAGGGAAAAAAACAGAAGAGGGATATCTTCCCATGCAAGTCGTCCTGGCAGGCCTGGTGGAGGCGGCCACATTCCAGGCTGGCATCAGCTCCGCAGAAGGAATGGTTGGTAAGAAGGAAAAAACCCTCTCAGGTGGTGTGGCACCAAGTGGGAACCATGGTGAAGAGGCCAGCGTGGCTGGGAAAGCACCTGTTCCAGATTCCTAGAAAATGAAAAGTCATGGCCGGACGAGGTGGCTCACACCTGTAATCCCAGAATTTGGGGAGGCCAAAACTGGCAGATCTCCTGAGGTCAGGAGTTCGAGACCAGCCTGTCCAACATAGAGAAACCCTGTCTCTACTGAAAATACAAAATTAGCCAGGCATGGTGGGGAATGCCTGTAATCCTAGCTACTTGGGAGGCTGAGGCAGGAGAATCACTTGAACCTGGGAGGTGGAGGTTGCAGTGAGCCGAGATGGCGCCACTGCACTCCAACCTAGGTAGCAAGAGTGAAACTCTGTCTCAAGAAAATGAGAAGTCACTGGAAGAGGAGAAAATGGACAGTGATGGGTTAACTTCAGGCCAGGCACAGGCCAGGAGCATCTGTGCGTCCACCCTTTTCTCATCCTCACAAGCACCGGGGCTGGTTTGGAAGCTGCATATGTTACTTCCTCCTCCAATCACTTGGGGGAGGGGAGGCATGTGACTTGCCCCCACAATCCCTGAGGGGTACCTGAAACCCAGAGATCCAGAGAGCTGATCAACAGGGAGGCTAGCCCATGATGGTTCACACTTCACAGGCACACACCTCTCACCCTAAGGTCACTCTGCTGGCTCCTTGTTACCTATCACTGAGGACACTACCCAACAGACAGCCAGGACTCAGACCAGGCCGGAGGTGAGGTAAGAAAAACGACAGCACAGTCCAGGAGGAGTGGCTCACGCCTATAATCCCAGCACTTTGGGAGGCCCAGGCAGTAGGTTCCCTTGAAGCCAGGAATTCAAGACCAGTCTAGGCAACAAACTGAGACCACGTCTCTACAAAACATTAAAAATAAATTTAAAAAAGAAAGAAAAATGACACATTTATGCAGCACTTACACTGTGCTAGACACTAGCGTATATGTTGTATGTGTGTGTAAACTTACTTCATCTTCATGACCTTATAAGGTAGGTATACTTTATTATTTTTTTGAGACTGCGTCTTGCTCTGTCACCTAGACTGGAGTGCAGAGGCACAATCTCAGCTCACTGCAACCTCCACCTCCCGGGTTCAAGCAATTATCCTGCCTCAGCCTCCCGAGTAGCTGGGATTACAGGCGCATGCCGCCACGCCTAACTTGATTTTTAGCAGAGACGAGGTTTCACCATGTCGTCCAGGCTGGTCTCTAACTCCTGACCTCAAGTGATTCGCCCACCTTGGCCTCCCAAAGTGCTGAGTTTATAGGGGTGAGCCACCATGCCTGGCCTGGTATACTTTATTAACCCTATTTTCGACCCAAGGAAGTTGAGGCTCAGAGGTTACTTAAGGTGCCCACATTTGCACAGCCTGTAACCGCAACAAGGCAAAGGAAAGCATCCTGAACTTTTTAATTAGGCTTGCAGGTTTGAGTTCTACTGGGAACTTCACTCGGGCAGCTTTCCCTCTGGGCAGGTTTGTTTAGCTACTTGCAAGAACACTAGGTGACCTCCAGTTCCATCACCTGCAATCCTGCTATTTATATCTACAATAAATACATATTTCACTACGACACAGGGGTGGGACTGTTTAACTCCCCCCCAACCCCCACCACTCCATACTGACTCTGTATCCTGGTCTCTTAGAAAAACAAGGATCATTCCACACAATTCTTTTTAAGCCCAACATCTCATCCTGGACTGCATCTGTTTCTTCAACTAGACAGTGAGCAGAATAGGAGCTTGGTAACCTGAAAACACGGGAGTGTCTTGTTCTCCTGGTCTGGGGGCCAACTGATCAAGGCCTCAGGTGCACCCCAGGAAGTCCAAAGAAAAAGAAGCCAATGTGGGCAGAACCAGCTTCCCATGGACCTGCCATGGCTGACACTTCCCTTCTCAAGCTCACCTTCTCTTTAAGACTCCTTTTTTTTTAATTGTATGAGGGAATCCCCCTTTTTGGGGGATTCCCTCATACAATTTAAAAAAAAAAAATCAGGTACAGTCTGGGTAAGATACATACCAAAGAGAACAGCGCAAGACCCTCATTTAGGGACTTTCAGTCCTGTTCATCCCTGTTAACAATGACACAGGATTTCACAGCACAGCCTTTCCCTGGACAGCTTTCCATGCCTCTCTCACGGTGGTCCCCATGGTGGGCTGTGCCAGGACAGCTCTCCAGCCTCTTTTGCAGTAGAGAGCTGGACCTTGAGAAATGAAGGCCCCCCACAGCTAACAAGGGCATGAAATCGAAATGCAAATCTAGATTCCTGATGATGCCAAGCTGCACGCCCTCCGGGCCTTACCACTTAGCTATGCAGTGGCCACATGCAGGAGTGGGACAGGACCACTCTGTCCAATACAGATAAGGGGCACAGACATCTCAGGGGAGTGTTAATCAGCACCACTCTGTGACAGGACTGCCAGCTCTGCCTCTTTTGAGGGTGCGGGGTTGAGACAAGATGGCTGGGATAGGCACGGGTTGGGAGGTTTAGGATCAATCCTCCATGGATACTGAGGGATGACTGTACTGTATTACTTAACCCTCACAACCACTATGTAAAGGAATCACCAGTCCCCCATTCTACAGATGGGAAAACTGAGGATCCCAGCCAGGAAATGAAGATCCCTGACAATTTTCAACCAGGAAATGACAGAGTGGAGATTAGAATTCACAAGGGAGTCCAAGCCACCCGTCAGAACATAAACCCTTTAAAATCCAGAGGATTCAAAACCCAGGAAAAGAAATGCATAACACAGAGAGAAACATTCCTAACACTCATCTTGCTAAGGTTACAAAAAACGCCATTACCCCAGCAAATCAAAAACAAACAATCATAATTGTCTATTTGCTGTAAGCTCCCAGCAACACATATTAAAGAAGTTTATGTGAATCGTCTAATGCACTTGTGCCATGGTCAGAATTATTACCAAGCTAAAAAAGATTAATTTTTCTAAATACTCTAAACCCTCAGACACTATTATAAAGGCTACAGCTAGTGTAACATTTCTGTTATCTTGGCTGACAGACCCCCAAGCATACATACCTCCCTGCCACTTCTCCCTGTTAAGGCTTAAACATACACATTCACATACAGAGGCAGGGAAGCCAAGGGAAGGGGGCCAGGCACCCTTGACCTGAGGTCCCCACTGGAGAACCCGCCTCCCTCACAAAATTGAGACGACCTAAGGGCACTGTGGGGAAAGCTGGGTGTCTCCCAGCTCCCTCTGAGTGCTGGCTGGCACAGAGCTAACTCTCGGTCCAAGTTTGCAAATGCTTAGCTAACAAAGATGGCATTATGCGAAAGATTGGTGCACGCTGCTGGTCTGGGAGTTCAAATGAAGTGACCACTGCCAAAAACTTTGTTTGGGTCCCCACCACTCTCCCCACCCCACCTCCCGCCTTGAAATAAAGGGCAAGGATTTGCAATTTGGGGTCTTGCCGCCACTTGAAACCCATTAAGGTGGCTGCGTTGCTCGGGTTCTGGCAAAATGCAATTCCAGTTTCTCATTTAATTTTTAATTAACTACTGATGGAGGAGTCTGGCCGCCTCCGGGGTTAAGAGGAATTGCAGAAAACAGCGCTGGAGCCTAAAGAGGGGCCGCAACCCAAAGCCTATGTTCTGAGGGGAACGGGGGAGAGGAAAAAAAAGAAAAAGTGTATGTTTTGTATTTTTAATCTGCCACACAAGGGTGCCAAGGGTCAGAGCCAAAGGCAACGCCATGAACTTGCCAGGACCTCTGGACAGATAGCTAGCCTGGCTTATCACAGGGCAGCACACTCCCCCAGCTCCTTGCAGCCCAGCTGCAGGCCTTCACCTATTCCTGGCTGCACTGCCATCCTCTCGTCCCCCTCCCCCGAAGGGGTTCTGGCAGGCATGGACACTCCCAGCCTGGCAGGAACCTCAGCTCAGCACATCCAAGGAGAGCCCTCTCAAATATCACTTTGCTATTTCAAACCCACCAAGGACGCTGGACCCCTGCCACACAGCCACAAATACCTCAGCGCCTGCCCATGCCCACGACTCTGGGGCACTTTCCTACTTTAACCAACCCTCCTTAAGGCAAAGTCTCCCCTCTGCTGAGGGAGGGGTCAGCAGAGTCTTGCTGGGATGGGAGCACAGGGCCAGGGAGCCAGCCTCACTGAGGTGGGGGCACACAACAGCCAAGATGAAAGGCACCTCAGGTCTTCAGACGAGGGAAACTGAGACAAGCAAGGAAAATTCATCAAGTTCATGGAATTCCATGTCCATTTCACTCCTGAAGATCTTCACTGGGAATCACAGAGGGGCCTGGAGTTGGAGCAGCTGTCCGTGAACCTCCTGAAACCATGCATGAAGTCCCCTTTATGAGGGCTTTCTGGAAATACTATCCACAGCTTTTATCACATTTCCCCTGCCAAGAGTTAAGAGTCACTGCACCACAACAAACCCCCTTCCCAGAGTTCAGGTCTCGCCTCTGCCAGTGACTCTGCAATTCACCTTGTAGGGGCTTCCGTTCAATTCTGTTAAGATCATTTCTTCAGTGAACATGTAAGGGGCACCAACCAGCATACCTGGTGCCAGGTATGCTTCAGGTCAACTGCAAATACCTTCCCTCTGTTTCGCAGGGATTCTCTATCGAATGAGTATCAACACAAGCTGAGCGGTAGAAATAGAAAGATGGAGAATTTCTAGTCTCAGCTCTGCCACCACCTGGCTACCTGCCCTCGGACAAGCCACCTAAACTCTAGGGTTCAGTTTCCTCATCTGTAAAACGGGAGTGAGATTTTATAACAAAACCCAACCGACAAGGCGGCTGCAAAGTGAAAATGTATTATCAAAAAGTACAGCAGACGTGTGGTGTAAGAATCCATCACTACTCTCTGCTCTCTTTGGCTCAAAGGCCACTCATCTCTTGGCCTTCCAGATTCCACCCATTTCTTGACACCAAAAAGAAAACACAAAATTAACTACCATATAGAGGAAAAGAATTGCTTGTTATTTGAGAAGGCACCAAAGACACTGCCCTGTAGCTCCACCCTGGAGAAGGTCAAAGCAGAGAAGGTAGCCAGGATACCATGGGGCCCATAGTAAGATACATTCATGCAGCTGTACACATCCACTCTACAAGAGGTCAGGACCCAGACAACACTGTCTAAGAGAACCCAAAGAGATGCCCCAACCGGACCCCATGGGCTTTTGCCAACACTTTGGGATGCACTGCTCTGGCTTGAAGGCAATAGCAAGGAAATTACAACGGGACCGTGACCTTCCTCCCATGGCCCCAGGACCTCTTCTGATTTAATGCAAACCAATTTCTCAGAAAAGTCCACTCCAGACATGAGTTCCCCAATGCTCCCATTGCCCCTGTAAGCACTTCTTACCCACCAAAGATGGGTCTTGGCTGCACAAACTCCCCATACCCTGAGAATCTTTGGATCTCCTTGATAGAAAACAGAGGGTCAGTCAATAGACACACTGATTTACACTCTACCTGATTTTCTAAAAAGTAGTTACGACAACTAGTTAATTGACTTTAAAACCACCTTGTTCAAGAGCATCTACAATAGTTAAGTATCTGAAAGAACACCATCCAACGCTCAGTGACCCCAAGTGACTTATTCATTCTTCCTGTGACCTTAACTCCTTCATTCAATCAGCATCTGTGCCTGCTACATGGAAGGAACTGTGGGAGCTACAGAGATGAATAGTTCACGGTCTCAACCACAGAAAAAATTAATAGGCTGTAGCCAGAAAGACAACCCAAGTGAGGAGTTAGTTGGAATTGTGCAAACAAGTGGTACTTGCCATGGGCCTGCAGGGCCAAGCCAGGCGGTGTTCGAAACACCCATTCTGGAGTCAATCACGCCTCCATGTGTGTGCATTCTAACTCTACTACTTCCCAGCTGGGAATTAACCTCTGTGTGCCTCCGCTGCTTCATCTGCAAAATGGAGTGAACAACAAGCCCTCTCTCATCAGGTCCCTGGCAGGGTATGAGGGACTGAACCTACAGCAGTTAGCAGAGTAGCCTAGCACATGGAGAGCTGCCAACAGAGGCTTTGCATAGGTGGTTTTTATAGACATGGAGATGAAGGGGTGATCACAGAATGCAGAAAATGATCTCGTAAGTCCGCCAAAGATGAATAGGATTTGAATGGGTAAGAGAGGAATGCATTCCAGGGAAGAAAAAGGAGTCAGCAAGAAGCTACTGCAATCATTCTAGCAAGAAGGAATGAAGGCTAAGTAGACGGTAGCCACAGGAAGGAAGAGACTTGAGAAAGACAAAGAGAAAAGAAGGTTCCTTTTCCTAACTTTCTCAAGTTTTTCTTAGTTTTCCACTTGCTTCTCCAGTGTCATGCCTCCAACTCAATGCTACCCCTTAACTCCTTCCTAATCCCCATTCATACATCACTCCATCCGTCCTCCCACATGATCTGACTCTCAGGCCACATGATACCAGGTGGAGCCCAATTCAGGAAAAAGGGTTTTTACATCCCCCACGTATGAAGTGTGGGCCTCAACAAGGGCGACCTCATCGCTTAGTAGTACCTTCTAAATGTCAATACCAACCTCAGTGATCTCTGTACAATTCTACTGCCATTCCTCATCAAACTACTGAAAGCAATCCCCTGTACAAACTTTCACTGTCGCCACACTGTTTCAGGATGGAAGACCACACCGCAAGTTCCCAGGGTCTCAAATTTATACAGCACCAAACTTGGTTGAAATCGTTAACTTCTCTGAAAGGTACACACAAAAAATAGCACAGATATGCTACCTCAAAAGAATGAAACAGACACGCCCACCCATCCACTGATTCTGAAATGAAACCATCTGCATCATAGTCAAAGGCTAGCAACAGTGTTGGCTGTTCATAGGTTTAGAAAAAAAAAAACCATGCAAGGTTTTTACTAGGTAGAAAGGTCAAATTCACCAACTATTTTCATATGTTGCCTCTTAGCCTCCCCGAACATCACGTTCAGGAAACCCTATCATCACCATGGGATCTTCCCAGAAGAACCACATCATAAGTGAACCAGTCACCTCTCCCTCTCACTACCATGTAAGTTTACCAGACCAGAAGCATCATTCACCAGCTTCTCTTTTTCAGCCCTAGAGAGGGCACAAGAACTGCTCAATTTCCTCAGCATTCCATTCCAAAAGCATGAACTTTTCAGTCACAACAAAATTGCATCACATTGAATATTCTCAAAACCAGTGGGCCACCAGCTGAGTCTCTAACTCCTAATACTACAGAAGAAATTTTCACCATGAAGACATTGCTAGTCATGGGATTTGACCACTTGTGAAACCACCAGATGGGTTCTGGTCTCCTAGCCAATTTCAACCTCCACATGCAGAGAACTCAGATGGCCAGGCCAAGCAGGTAGGACCTGACAACGTCCAAGAAACCAACTCCCATGGACCCACGGATTCCCAGGACCATTCCTCCCCACTGCATGCAGAAGAGCAAGACCAATTAGGTCACCTGCTCTATGGACACGCTTAACCACCTACAGGGCTAACAAGAAGAACTGAATGGAGGCTATGGAAGACCTTCAGACATGTCCTCTTCCATCTCCCCAAGAAGAGTCCTAACCCATTTCAACAAATGTCAAGTCTGATTCTAACCCAGGTTTGAAACCCATGTGTGTGTGCGTTTGTCCCATCGGGGGACTGCTATGGGAGATGAACAGATAGCAGACATCTCTCCCGTAATAATTTCCTACATCTTAAGAAACTCATCCCGGTGGAAAGTGAGTAATAGGATAGAAAGAACTACAATCTGACAATGTTAACTGTCTTCACAAGAATATTTTGGCCACAAGATTATGAACTAGCTAAGGATCTCAGTGTACAAATCGTCTTAGTGGATACAACATGAGCCTACCCACACCAAACACACACACCCCCCACAATTTGAAAGACTGCTCTCTAGAAAGTAGAGCAAGAGTCCATTCCACCAAATTCTCACTCAACTCCAAACACACAAGTTTCATATTGGGTTTGTCTGTTAGAATTTTCTTCTTAAACCGACACTAAAGAGACTTAGTCCCCTCCCAGCTAACTTCACTCTTAACGTCTCACACAGTTCTGAGTCCTGTACACCACCATTTAATTCTCCAGACAGGTAGCTACACAATTTTGCATGATTACAACATTATGAAACACTGTTCACCAAGTTAGAACACCGCTGGAGAAGGGTACCGTGGGGAGGGCTGCAGAGAGGTGGGCAGGGGAACAGAAAGAAAGGCAAGGAGAAAATAAGACCACTGCCAACTGGCTGTGTATTTGCTTTTCGTACTAGAGAAGTTAGAGCTATCCAACCCTGTAATTATTGCTAGGATTAAAAATTTGTTACTCACATAATCATGAAAGGCTTTTGCTTCACTTGAATGTTCACAAGTGTCTCTCCTTTCAGGAGCTGCACAGTAAAGGTCCCAAAATACACTGCAAGGAGAAAAATAAAATAAGATCAGGTTACTAATTATTACTTGTGTACACAATGGCAAGTGCACAACGCATGGCGCTAATAGTACTAGGTCTCCCAAAGGCTCCGTCCCATCATATCAGCTCTCACTGGGCAAGCAGCCTAGAAAACAAAACACATCCAACCTCTTCTGGCAGGCCAGCCAACATTCATGGGAGTCATAGTTCTTATGTATCAAATACCTACTACGTGCTGGATGTCTCACACCCGTATTACTTGTGTCTACCATGTACTGCAAGGTAGGTAGTTTTCTCTCCACTTTACATAAGGGGCAACTGAAGCACAAAGGGGTTAGCAGAACCCACTCACGGACGCCCTAGGAGGATGAACATGAATGTGGATAAGAATCCACGCTGGTCTTGCCTCCTTTCTTTTTACTACCCAAACCAAAACGCATAAAAAAGCTTCAAGTGCCAAAGTCAGGACACAACTATCACCCATATTCGTAGCAACCTGGGAGATGCTGGCAATAAAGGAAACTTTACAGGTTCTAAATCCCAGAGCCCGCCCCTTCACTCTTCCCACCTCACCCCCACTCCCACCCCAGCCCTCCCCAAAGGAATTCTCATGCAAGAACAACTCCTCCCTCCATACACCAAAAAACACCAATCAATTAGGCAAAGGACAGGTCACAGTCAGCCAAGCACCTAGTCCTTTCACACTGCAACAGAGGGCCCTCTTCAGAGAAGCACCTGCCAGCAAAGGGAGAGGAAGAACAAGCAGGCCTGGAAACACCTCCCGCACCCCTACTAAAGATTTTGTATGGTCACTCTAACACTCTGTATTATAACGAGGACAGACATACAAGCCCTTTGTCAACCAGTAAAGCCCTACACAAACATGGAGTAGTCACTGATATTAACAAGGGGTCTAAGAAACTCTCCAGATCAGGAGCTCGAGGCCCAGGGACAGAACCAGCGTAAAGGGTAAAGTGGGCGCCAAAACCAAAGTCCGACTCCTGGCGCAGTGCTCTTGTCCTCGTCACAAACAGCCAGCTCTGCAAGTCATCAGACAAGCATCTCACTCAAGGTGTGTGAAGAATGCAGCCGGCCCCTCACCGGACAAGCTCCACTGCTTCCTCCTACTCCAGAAAGCCTGGGTCATTTGCTCAGTGTCAAACGGCACGAAGCAACTTCTAACAAACAGGACCACAGCCACTCAAAGCCACCACCGCCCAGGCCCAACACAGCAGACTCTACGTTCTTGCAGCTGAGATAATGATGGAGAAGCTTCAGGAGATTCTGGATATAACAGGAAAATCAGGGACTTCTACTGGCTGCCAAAGAGGGCGAAAGAACATTCCTTTCTGTCTTCTGGAACTGTACACATCTGATTACCTCCTCCACAGGTTAAAGGTTTCTAACATTACAAATTCCCCAGCCCCCTAAGTAACCGTCACTCATAAACCTAAGTTTCTACAAAACCCAAGCTGATCAGGGCCACCAACTCCATCCACACATTCCCTCCAAAAACAGCCACAGAAAACCTATCACCCACTCCCCTACAGGTGGAATCCTTCCGCCACACAAATGCCTCCAAGACCGGCAGTTCCGAGGTTGGCAGAAGTAATTAAAAACTCATTTTCTCTGCACAAGTTAGAACAGACACTTCATCCTCCAGCTGTTCAAAGAGACTTGAAACAGTAACCTGAGCTGGCAGGTACACCAAGATCCCAACAAACGCCCGGGACACACCATTTCACTGAACTCCATCAAAATATCAAAAGCCACTCTTTTCTTTTCCCAAAAGGATGTCAAAGACCCCACCAATCAGTCCCACAAAACACCCAGGTCATACACTTAGAGCAACTGACTCGGGCTGACCCTAAGCTCCCTCCTGCCTGTCGGAAACCCAACAGAGACCGGACCTGTGATGGCCCCGCACTCAAAGGACACAGAGGCCTGGTTACAGAGTCACAGAGAGTGAGAGCCCCTAACTGCAGGCACTGTGAGGTCGACTCTGACCAGTTAAGGTTCTACGTAAAACACCACTTTGTGGTTTTAGCGGGGGAGGAAGACAAGGAGCTCCCAGAGGAAAGGAAGGACCAGTCAGTCTGAATCAGTATCTTTAAAGGAAGTGGCAGCCCTTTCTTGCTTTTTCTCAGGGTGCCTGGAAAAAGCCCCGGTAATGTCCTTTCTTAAGGATGTGAGCTCCGAGAAGAAAAAGGGACAAGCCAGTTGTAAAACAAGACCTGGTATCCCCTCTACGCCGCCCCACCCCCACTCCTCTAATTAAAGCAACATGCAGAACTGACAAAAATCCTCCAATGTTTTTTCAAATCCCCTACTTAAGAGCCCAAGAGTGAAATGTAAAAGTAAGGAGTTTCTACCCCAACACCACAGATGGTTTTCTTATTTTTCCCCCAAAACTTTAGGCAGCATCCTCTTCTGCCCTTTTCCTCCTTGGCCAGCCGGGCCAGAGCGCCCGGAGGTGCCTTGCTCTGGGCAGCGCAGAGGGCCACAGGGTGGAGGGCCTGCTCCGTGCCTCCCCTCTTTGTTCACTTGGACCCACGGATCGGAACAAAACACACACACATGCAAAACTATCACACAAACTTACCACCACCAGGAGTGCAAAAACCCAGGCGGTTCTCCCAACGTGATGTTTTTTTCCCATCGAATCTGGAAAGGAAAGAGCACAGGCAGCTTAGAGGAGCAGAGAGGGGGTGGGTTGGGGGCTTCCCAGAACCAAAAGGCTGGGAAGACCAACTAACAATAAATGCCAAAAGGTGATAAAAATTCAAAATGGTGGCCACAGTGGCTGCTCCTGAAAACAAAGGCTCTAAGAATAGTGGGGAGGGGGGGTGTCAAGAAACTGGATGCTGGGGGAAGTCCCACTCACCTCTGATAAGAAGGTCTGTGCAGATTTCTGTGCTCCTACGTGCAGTAAATATTCGTAGACGTATAAAGCTAACCTGGAAAGTGGGCAGGGGGCAAAGAGAGAGAGAGGAAAGGCATCAGATCCCACCAGCGCTCTCCAGGACCTTGCCAGCAGGCTTTGAACCCTGTCTGCGCCGTCCCATTGAGGCCCCGACCACAGGTAAGCAGCTAGCTTACCCCAAACGAGGCCGCCAGGTAGGAACGGTTAGGCGGTGGAGACCAGAGAACGCGTTCCCTCAAGCCGTGAGGGGTGAAGAGCAGCCCCCAAACTTGAACTTCCAAGTGGCGTCCGGGGCAAACCCACCCGGGCTTCTCAAACTCGCGAGCCACTAGACCCCTCAGCCACCTTACCTTTCCCGACCTACTACTCACTACGCTCTCCGCAGCTCTGGAGGTCCGGGGAGACTCGCCCTGGACTCCTGGGCTTGGCGCGCTCTGGAGAGGGCAGCAAAGCGCTACCCTCGTCACCTCCCCCCGAACAACTGTCCCCCAAGCCTGGGGCCAAGCAGACGCAACCGTCGCTGCCCAGCCCGGCATCCGAGGACGCGGAGCCGGTGACGAAGCCGAGGGCAGGGAAGGGAGAGCGCTCCCGGCCGAACAAAGCCCCCGACACGCACTCTTCACGCCGCAGGCGGACAAAAGGAGGCTTCGGGGCTGCAAAAGCCACGCGCCCCCAGCCCGCGCCCGGTGGGCAAAGTGCGGCCACCGCGGCGAGCGCCCGGTTGGTGCGAGCGCCCAGGCTCGCTGGCGGGACCTCGCCCACCACTCACCGCGGGCCCCGGCGCCCGGCCCGCGCCGCGGCCACCAAGTGCCCCCTCCGGCGGCTCCCCCCGCCGCCCCTTCCCCGATCCCCCAACCTCCGCCGGCTTCCAACAATGGGCTCTCCCCCGCCGCCCGCCGCGGCCTCCGGGAAAGAGCCAGGCAGGCGGCGCCTGGACCCGGGGGCCCGAGGGCGCAGCAGCCCCCGGCCCCCGCCCGCCCGCCCGCCCACCTGCCTCCCACCGCCCGCCCGCAGCCCGGCGGCGGCGCGGCCGCCACTTGCAAAATACGGCTTACTTTTCCCGAGCCTGCCCGTCCGAGGGCACCGCCGAGCCTTTGCCTTTGGCAAACATGGTTTGCTGGGAAGAGGACGCCGAGCCTCGCCGCCGCCGCCGCCGCCGCCGCCGCCGCTGCCGCTACCGCTCCGGCTCTCCCGAGCTGCCCCTCGCTCCCGGCCCCCTCCCCGGCGCTCGCTCACTCGCTCTCTCGCTCGCTGGCGCTCTCCTCGCCGCGCTCCCCTCCCTCCCCCCCAGGCGCTGGCTCCGCGCTCTTTCCAGCTGTCAAAGCGTCAGCCCCGGCCGCGGCCCCATCGCCCTGGAACTCCTCCCGCGCCGGCTCGGCCTGTGGTGCCGCCGCCGCCGCCCGCACGGCCGCCCGTTCTCCGCTCGCTCGCGCGCCCGCCCGGCTCCGCCTGCGCCGCCCTCTGCGCCTCCGGCACCGCTGCCGCTGCCGCCGCCGCCGCTGGTCTACTTGGAGCTCAACCGAACGTGGCTACCCGGGCGAGGAAGCGAGGCGGGCGGCAACGTCCCGCGATGGATGGCCGCCTGGGCCAATCGGCGCGCGCGGGGGCGGGCCCGGGCCGGCCGGGAGGGACGCCCTGACAGCGCCGGCCGCGGCAGTCCCCGCTACGCCGCCTCCGCGGAGCCGCTGTCTGCTCCTGTGGGCGAACTGGGGGCGTCCAGGGGCGCGAGCCTCTCTTTTCCGTCGCCGGGGCGGGGGTCGACGTGGTTCAGGCCGGGGGCCCCAGCGAGAAGGGTGATCTGACCGGTGCTCCCCGCGGCGTGGACCACTGGGGGCCAAGGGGGCGCTGCGGCAGCGTCCGATGGGAGGGGGCGCAGACCCCCAAGCGGTCGCCGCTCGCTCCCTCCCGCCCGCCACGTCCCTCCCCCTTATCTGCCCCTCACCTCCCCCGCCGCGGCCCGCGCCAGCCCAGCCCTTATCTCGCCCTCCCCCGCCTCGGTTGTCCTCCCCCAGGGCTTCGACCCCGACCCCCTCCCCAGACTCCAGCCCAGCGCCCGCCCCGCCCCCGGGCCTCCCTTTCGCCCAGTCTGGCTTCCGAGCGCCGGGCCCGGGGCTCCACGCTGAGAGCTCGGCGGCTCGAGCCGGCGCCGAGGCGCGCGGCTGCTCCTTTACTAGATCATTAAAATACTTTGGAAAACCCCAAAGTGGAGCCGCGCGAAAATGGCCCTTGGCGTGCTTTGGGGAGCCAGGGGCGGGGGTAGGGGACGGGGGACTTGGGCTAAGAGGAGGGAGAGTGATTTTTCCCAAATTTCCCAGGTTTGCCAGTCCTGGCAAGTTAGCCCCTCGGCTTCTTCACGGGAAAGGGTGCCACTCGGGGATGGGGGGCGTCACCTGGGCGGCCCGCGACGCGGAATGCGCGCCACAGAAATCTGCAAACTTCAAATAAATGGAGCTAAATTGGGGAGTGGGGGACGAGAGTCAGGCGTGGGGGGAGGGGCAGCTTCCATTGTCAGTGACCCAGGTGTACAATGGGAAATTGAGGGGGGGACTGGCAGAGTGACCCAGCTATTTGCTGCTGATTCCTTTCTGCCCACGCCGAGAACCCAGAAGATACACTGTGTGCCCCTCATTAGAGACTCTTAAGACCAGATACCGGCGAAATAAGGGAAGGCTCCCCCATTTTCAGACTGTTTTTAGAGCGCGGTTCTCTTTAAATGTGATAAAACACTGTCGGCACTGTCTCTTTAAAAGAGTCAAGCAGAAAAAGCTGTGTAAGCGCTGATTGGCTGCCTGTTTGGATACATCTTTAGGGGAGCCTTGAAACTGTTAGCCTAGGTTGATTTTTTTTTTTAACTGCGCTGTTCCAATAAACAAGTAACGCCCCTCCCCCTAACATGCCTCGCACCAAACAATTAAAGGATAGGTCAGTGTCCTGGGGAAAACACGTTTCAAATAGGAAAACTCAGAACTAGATTTCAACAAAATAAACAATTATTCCCTACCATTAAAGTTTGCTTATTTTGATCTGTAGAAGAGAGAAAAGGGGCTTATAAAAGAAATGCCCCGCAGCAAAAGGATCTGCATTGGTTCATAAAGGAGACTGGGTGAATTTTTGGAATAATATTCTACTCAACGTAACAACCTCCCTAAATTAGAATACAGCCAACCACTGCAGACACCTCTGGACTCAACGCAGCTCTCGGCCAGGACCCAGCGCTCACAGGGGAAAGGGGCAGAAAAAAGGAACGCTGAGCCCTAGTTTATTGGCGTCTGTGCGCTAGTCCCTATGTTAAAGGTTGTTTTGTGAATGAGGGAAGCATGGAGGTTGGGAGTTGGAATACAAGGATAGAGGAGAGAAGGAAATAATTACAGTTATTTTTTCCCCTAGGCGGTTTAATTTAATAGGGCTAACTTAAGGTACCTTAGAGCCCACGCTAATTAAATTGGCCTGCTCATACCCTTCCCCTGGACTTCCTTCTATTTTGAATGGGCTAGGAATGGCCAGGAATGGCTTGTCAACAGACTGACTCACAAGAAGCCTGACTCATCTTGTGTCTGCAAGGCCCACAAATTATGAGTATCGGTTAGATCCTGGCTAAAAAAAAAAAGAAGACACTGCCTGTCTCCGGCTCTACTATGACCCAGGACTCTACCAGGTTGGGCATGCCCCTGTCAACTTCATGGCTGCAACACAAGCATATCTATTTGAGCATCGGCTTCTTCATCTGGCAAATGGCAAAGGGAGGTTAGAAGATCTTCAGTATCTCTTGATAGTCTGATGTGCTACAACGCTAAGACTTCCCTTCTATATTTTTCTCTCCCTACCACCACCCTGGAAAAAGGACTGGCACCTCCTTTCCAAACATGTGGCAAGAATAGAGGGGTATGGTTCAGAGACCCTGTGCCAGGCACTCTGTCTCTGTGGTCAGCGCTTTGCTGGAACTTGACACAGCAAAGCTTCACGTTGGTTGGTAAATTCTTGGTTAGAGCTAAAAGAGATGGTGAGAGGGCCTGGGCAGAGACAGCAGGGAGACTGTCTTAGCCACCCCTCACCCCTGCTGGCTGGAAGGGAGCTAGCTGAGGGGTTCCCTGGAAGCAGGACCACTCAGCAGCCCTAACTAGGTGTGTGGCTGCTGGCACAATTATCCAGAATGTGGACAGATCAGAAGGAAGTCTCAACACCACCAACAGCATTCAAGGCCCCAGTCTCCCTTTCCCCTCTGCATCCCCCATGCTTCCATCTTTGGGCCTGCTGTCTCTCTTCCTGGAATGCTTCCTGCCCCAGTTCCCTTCTTTGACCATCCTTTAAGGCTGACATCCTCTCTAGTGCTATCTCCTCCACGAAAACCTCCCTGCTTTTCTCTCCTGGAGCAAAACCTGTCCTTCTGTCCCTCCAATCTTATCTCGTTTCACTGGCACCATTCATTCTCCCCATTGTTGTAGCCACTTGTTTACTGTCTGTCTCCCCCACCAGACTGGAAGGGTGGGATCTCAGTTTGAGTTATCTGTGTATCTCCAGCACACAGCACAGGTTCAATACCTGTGTGTATATTAACACTCAGTGTAGGCACCAGGAGCCCCGGGGGACCTAGAGAGGGAAAACTCACCCCAGCCCCAAAGTACTGGGCCCAGTGGGGAGATAAGGAACGGACACCACCAACAATAGGGTTAGATAAGGCCACTCTCTCAGCTCAGCCCCACCCTCCTAAGCTGTAGCCACCTGGAACTCTGTACTTTCAGTTTCCAGAAAGGCCATGCCATTTCACACATCCACCCTGACTCATATTCTCTCTGTCTCTCTCTCCCCCATCTCTCTCTTGCCTCCCTCTCTTCCTTTTTTTCCTTCTTTCTTTTAGGACATGTTTATTGAACACCTACTATGTACCACGCACTGTTCTGAGCCCTGGGTGATAAACCAGACAAAAATCGTTACCCCATGGAGCTTACACTTTTGTGAAGTCCCCTGCCCAAAGCTCCCTCCTGTGACAGACTCCCACCAACACTTCTCAGACCCATCCTGGAGAGGCAGCGTCTCCTTCAGAGAGCCTTCCCAGATCCCCTCTCTGAGCTCCCAGTTGGGGGCAGGTGTGCCCTCCGTGTGTCCCCACTGCATGGGTGTGGTTAAGGGGTACATCTTCCCATGGGAATATGACTCCTTAGGGTCAGGGAATGATCGTCATTCCCTGGGGGACCCTCAGTGCCCAGCAATATGGTGAAAGGAACAGAAGGACAGATGAAGAACTGAGTAACTAGATGTCGCAGGACCTTCTGGTAAGATGGGAGCGAAGAGGGAGAGGTGATTTCCAAGCTTAGGCTAGAAGGGCCGCTCCTTCCTCTCTCGGGTGTCAGAAACTGGGGCAGCAGAAATCCTGGGCTCTGGGACGAGATCAGTGGGGTCCAGACCTCCAGAAGCAGGTGGTTTAAGGAAAGGGACTTCAGGCCCATGAACTCAACCCAAGAGACTGTGCTTGCCAAGGATGCCAGAAGACCCACCTTGTTCCCTTTCCCTGGTTCAGAGCTCTCTTTCAGTGTTCCTCACAGCTGCTAGGAGGATGCGGGCTCCCCTGGGGGCTGTTTCAGTGGAAGCTGAGTATCCAGCCCTTCCCCCTTCTGTACCCACCGTGATCAGTCCTAGAATTGCATGGGGACACCTCTGATCAAAACCTTGGGGTTTGGACAGGCTTGGGCCTAGGTTGGTCAGCTCTGGTTTTAGCAGAAGTTTCCCTGGGCGATCGGGGCCTCCACAGGAGGTGTACAAAATCCAGCACCCAAAGATCTGGCTTAATTGCCTCACTGGCAGACTTTGGGCAGGTGACCTTCCCCTCTGAGCCTCAGCGTCCTCTGTGTGCACTGAAGACGTTAATGCTTATGCCAAAGGCAGGCTGGGAGGACAAAAAGACGTAAATGATGGTGACTCGCCCGCTAGGCTGTTAGTCGTTGTTGGCTGAGCCCAAGGTTCTGGTGATGGAGAGTAGCCACTTGGGATGGTTGTTTGGGTGCTCAAGGGAGACAGTAATTGGGGAAATGTTTTGAAAATGGTAAAAGATAATTATTCATGACCAGTAAACGGAGAGGTGCTAAGAAAGAAGTGGATTTAAGTTTAAAATCAAATGTGTTTTGAAATGTCTTCCAATGGACACATACTTTCACAGCAAAACAGGCTTCAAGTATAGAATAGGTTAGTATAGAATGGGTTAGTTCAATTTGAAAGCACCTATGTGCTCAGCCTTGTTTGTTTTGTTTTTTTCTACCTCTTTCCTTCATAAGAATTTAAGCATTTGGGCCAGGCATGGTGGCTCATGCCTGTAATCCGAGCACTTTTGGAACCCGAGGCAGGCAGATCACCTGAGGTCAAGAGTTCCACACCAGCCTGGCCAACATGGTGAAACCCCGTCTCTACTAAGAATACAAAAATTAGCCGAGTGTGGTGGCGCATGCCTGTAATCCCAGCCACTCGGGAGGCTGAGGCAGGAGGATCACTTGAACCCAGGAGGCAGAGGTTGCAGTGAGCCACGATGAGGCCACTGCACTCCAGCCTGGGCGACAGAGCAAGAATCCGTCTAGAAGGAAAAAAAAAAAGAATTTAAGCACTCTGGTGGGGCATGGTGGCTCACGCCTGTAATCTCAACACTTTGGGGGCCCAAGGTGGGAGGATCACTTGAGTCAGGGATGCTGGGAAGTAGAAGAACGCAGAAGGCGTGGCCCTATCCCCAGTAGCTGGGGAGAGGAAACTGACACCCGTCACAGCCTCTCCCGACTCTGCCTCTCCAGAGCGCCCTAGCCTCTGAGTTCCCTGAGCCTGGGACCGGCCCTGTTCTATTTTCATTCACTTGCCAAAACTTTGCTCCTTCTGGCGCCTCTGCCCGGAACACTCCTCTCCCAGGTAAAGGCTTCACCCCCTCCTCATTTCCTCCAGGTCAAATCACCAGCGCCCCTCCCAAGGAAACCTCTTTAGAATGATAGCTGCCCTCCATCCTGCTGTTCTTCTCCATTGCAACTATCACCACTATATATATATATATATTCTACTTATTTCCTTCATAAGAATTTAAGCACCACGAGGCAGGGCATGGTGGCTCATGCTTGTACTCCCAGGACTTTGGGAGTCTGAGGTGGGAGGATCACTTGAGGCCAGGAGTTTGAGACCAGCCTGGGCAACAAAGCAAGACACTGTCTCTATGAAAAAAAAATTAGCCAAATGTGGTGGAATGCACCTGTAGTCCCAGCTAATCGAATGGCTGAGGTGAAAGGATTGCATGAACATGGGAGTTTTAGCCCCACTTTTTTTTTTTTTTTGAGGTGGAGTCTCACTCTATCACCCAGGCTGGAATGCAGTGGCATGATCTCAGCTCACTGCAACCCACGTTCAAGCAATTCTCCTGTCTCAGCCTCCCGAGTAGCTGAGACTACAGGCGCCCACCACCATGCCTGGCTAATTTTTGTATTTTTAGTAGAGACAGGGTTTCACCATATTGGTCAGGCTGGTCTCGAACTCCTGACCTCAGGTGATCCCCCGTCTCAGCCTCCCAAAGTGCTGGGATTACAGATGTGAGCCACCATGCCCAACCTAGCCCCACTTTTAATGCAAGGTTTTTTTTTGGTGGGGTGGAGTGGACAGAGTCTCACTGTGTCATCCAGGTTGGAGTGCAGTGGTATGATCATAGTTCACTCTACCTTCAACTCCTGGGCTCAAGCGATCAAGTAGCTTGCCTTAGCCTCCCAAGTAGCTGGGACTACAGGAGTGCACCATGATGCCCAGCTGATTTTAAAAACTTTTTCGTAAAGACAGAGTCTCGCTTTGTTGCCCAGTATGGTCTTGAACTCCAGGCCTCAAGAGATCCTCCTGCCTCAGCCTCTCAAAGTGCTGGGATTATAGGCATAGCCTCAGCACCCAGCTATCCCCACTTTTAGAACAGGTACTCAGTTACAAAAAAAAATTGTTGCATGTTTTTTGAATAAAATGATTCTTTTAACAAGGGCTTCCTAAATTTCTGGTATGGGCCGGGCATCGTGGTAGGTGCTGAGGATGCCATGGTGAACAGCGTGATCATGGTCTCCTTTCGTGTGGAACTTAAAGCCTAGCAGGAGAGGCAAGAGTTAATTCCATAGGCACTCAGATAAATAAGTCATTACAGACTGTGCCAGTGCTAGGAACCACGGATAGAGTATACCGGAAGAGCAAATAACAGCAGGGCTGATCTAGAGTGGGAAGAGGCATTGATCAGGGAGGACTTCTCTGAGGAGGTGACATTTGAATGCTAGAGAAAGTGTGGGAGTTAATCTTGCAAAGGCAAGGAGGGATGTCCCAGGCAGGGGAAGGAAGTCTCAAGCAGGGAGGAGCCTTGCCAGGTGGAGTTACTGATAGCTGGTCCTTGTAGCAGGAGCAGAATGCCCAGCAGTTCGGCAGGTGTCCCTGGCCATGGTGTCAGAGAAGCCCCAGGGCAGAAAACCAGAGCTCAGTTGGCATCCGTGAGTAGAGATGCTGTCAGGTAACACTGCAGGAAGCCGGTGACTCCAGCAATATCTGGAATCAGACCTGGGCTAACCACTTCACACCCGTTAGCATGGCTGCTATAACAAAACAAAAACAGAATGTAGCAAGTGTTGACAAGGATGTGGAGAAGTTTAAATCCTTGTGCACTGTTAGTGGAATGGAAAGTGGGATAGCCACTGCAGAAAACTGTACGGTAGTTTCTCAAAAAATTCATCATAGAATTACCATATGATCCATCAATCCCATTTCTAAGTATATACTCCAAAGTGGGGGCTCGAACAGGTATCTGTACATCCATGTTTATAGCAGCATCATTCACAAGGACCAAAAGATGGAAACAACCCAAATGTTCATCGAGAAATGAATGGGTAAACAAAATGTGGTACAAACATTGAATGAATATTATTCAGCCTTAAAAAGGAATGCAGTTCTGGCCGGTCGAGGTGGCTAATGCCTGTAATCCCAACACTTTGGGAGGCCAAGGTGGGTGGATCACCTGAAGTCAGGAGCTCGAGACCAGTCTGGCCAACGTAGTGAAACCCTGTCTCTACTAAAAATTCATAAATTAACTGGGTATGTGCCTGTAGTCCCAGCTACTTGGGAGGCTGAGACAGAAGAATCGCTTGAAATAGTGAGGTGGAGTTTGCAGTGAGCCGAGACCACATCACTGCACTCCAGCCTGGGTGAGAGAGCGAGACTCTGCCTCAGAAAAATAAATAAATAAATAAATAAATAAAGGAAGGTAGTTCTGATACATTCTACAGCATGGATGAACGTTGAAGACATTATGCTAAATGAAATCAGCCAGACCCAAAAGGATAAATACTGTGTGATTCCATTCATATAAGGTACTTAGAATAGTCAAATTCAGAGAGACAGAGTAGACAGGTGATTGCCAGAGCCTGGGGGAGGAGGAAGTGGGGAGTTAGTCTTTAATGGTAATAGAGCTTCAGTTTGGGAAGATGAAATGTTCTGGAAATGGATGATGATTCCACTGGTTACACAATAATGTGAATGCACTCAGTGCCACTGAGCTGTACACTATAAAATGGTTACAATGGTAAATTTTGTCATATGTTACTGCAATTTAAAAAAAAAAAAAAGAGGTGACGACCCAAGCCTAACACATGGGAAAGACTCACGGACATGACGCAGAGTGGCACAGCACAGCCCTGTCTGAGCATCAGAGGTTCCCGTGCTCCTGAAACCCTCTTCTCACACAGTTTCGGGACTCTACTCTCTCCTGGTTTTCCCTCTTCCTCTCGGGCTGTTCTTCTGTTATCCTTTAATGGATTCTTTTTTCTCCAGCCTCCTCTAAAAATTTTATTAGTCAAACTATTGCTGATACAGTGTTACATAACACACAGCCCCCAAGTCTCAGTGGCTTATAATAAAAGCCATTTATTTCTCACTCACAGGTCTGCAGTCAACTGGGCAGCTCTGCTTCAGGGTACAGCTTGAGTCTGTCCCATGGGTCTCCCATTCTGGGGCACAGGCTGAAGGGCAGAGGCTGCCTAGCATGTTCTTTCCAGAGTAAAAGGAGCATCAGAGGCCAGGCCAACTCACGCAAGCCTCACATCCGCTCCCAAGTCACATGGCCAAGCCCGGCATCAATGGGGCAGGAAGGGGGAGTGAATGTTTGCTGAACGGTAATAAAATCTACCACAAATGGGCTTCTCACAGGCTCTGTCCTGGACCTTCTCTCTCTCTCTCTGGGCAAGTTCACCCAAGCACATGGCACTGATTGCACCTGAACCTCAATGACAATGACTCCTGAATCCATCTCACTGGCCCAGATCCTTTTTCTCAGCCCCAAAGCCATGTGTGTTCAGTTACAGAGCGTTTCCATCTGCCTGTCCCTCTGGTGCCTCAAAGTCCATGTGTCCAGAGCTGGCCTCATTATTTCTCCCCATCCAATTCCTGTAGTCAGTCTCCATCTCTCCATCTCTGTACCTGCAACCAGCACCCTCCCACCGGGTGAGGAGGGCACGCAGAAGGTGGCGTGTGCACCAGATCCAGCTGGCCAAGCTTGGCACTGGCTGGGAGTGAGAAACAGGAGGAGCAGAGACCGGCCCCCTGCTGTGTGGTAGAGATGGTTGGATCCAGCCCTGGATTGTTGCACAGCCGCTAACTGGTCTCCCTGGCTTCAAAACACTCCCTTTCTCACCTACCCTCCCTTCTCCAGCCAGAGGGACGTGTTTAAGGCACAGGTTTGACCATGTCATGCTCCTGCGTAAAGCTCTTTGGGAATCCCCCATCTCATCCCAAATGAAGCCCAAATTCCGCAGCAGAAAGATTCAAGGTCCTTCATGATCTGGCCCTGTCTCCCTCCACAGCCTGTTACCTGTCGGGGGATTGTCCTGGATGTGGGGGATGGGTGTGTGAACAAGAGAGCTGTGATCCCTGCTCCCTGGGAGTTTGTCACCTGTGGGGAAGCAGATGACTGTTAGTACCTATGATCCAATGTGACAAGAGGGTGATGGAACCCACAGGCCCATGTGCTGGTCACAGTGCAGGGGCGCTAAGCCGCTCCAGGGCCTCAGGGAAGGTGGCCGGAGGAGGTGACCTTCCTTGCTCAGGCTGTAATGGGAATGGATGAGCGCTCTCAGGGGGAAGCTAGGGACAGGCTCTGAGGTTTGCCAGCAGGGCTGATGCAGGAGGAGCCAGTGAAGGAGACCAAGGAGGACTGCTCAGAGCCGCAGAGGAGGAGGCAGCCCAGGGAAGACAGCACCTCCGGGAGAGAGTGGCTGAGCAGCAGAGAGCATGAACACAGCTTTTGGAAAGAGCTCTGTGAGCGATGCAGTTGGCCTGCATAGAGCAGTTTTAGGGGAGTGAAGAGGCTTGAACCAGACCTGGCAGTGGAGGAGTGGAAGGGAGACAAGAGAGAGAATGCAACGAAAGAATGGGAGGGAGAGAGGAGACAGCAAGTGTGGACAACTCTTGGGCTAAGAGACAGCCAGCACCCAGAGGTTAAAGGGTTGCTGTGTGTTGCTGGAAAGTGGGAGACACTAGAACCTGCACGAATGCTGATTGCAGGGAGTCCATGCAGAGGGCAAGGCTGGAAGAATTGGCTGGAGGTAGAGGGCGAAGCTAGCATGGGGCACCTGCAGTTTAGGAGATGAGGCTGTCCAGGGGAGATAAGCTTGGAGCTGTGGCTTTGAAGGATGAGTAGGAGTTTGCTAGGCAGACCAGCAGGCGTAAAGGGATCTCAGACCAGGGGAACAGCATGGGCAAAGGCACAGAGGCATGAGACACCCAACATGGTTTTTTTTTGCTTGTATTTTTTGAGATAGAGTTTTGCTCTTGTTACCCAGGCTGGAGTGCAATGGTGCAATTTCGGCTCCCTGCAACCTCCACCTCCTGGGTTCAAGCGATTCTCCTGCCTCAGCCTCCCGAGAAGCTGGGATTACAGGCATGCACCACCATGCCTGGCTAATTTTGTATTTTTAGTAGAGACGACGTTTCTTCATGTTGGTCAGGTTGGTCTCAAACTCCCGACCTCAGGTGATCTTCTTGCCTTGGCCTCCCAAAGTGCTGGGATTACAGGCGTGAGCCACCATGCCTGGCCCAGCCAACATGTTAGAGCAGTGGTTGGTTCAGGGGGTGCACATGGGGCCCAGGAGGACATGATGATAGATGAGGCTGGAGAGGTGACCAGGGAGCTCTTGCAGCCTTCACGTAGGAATTCATGAGCATCTGTGAACTCAGGACCCAGCCTGAACACCTGTGGATGCTGAGGGATGCCAGGGACAGTTTTCTGTTCACCTCTCTGTTGCCCAGTACCTGGCTTACATATGTGCTAAATAAATAAAGAATCCATGTTTTGTGGCAAAGCATAACAGAGTAATTTCATCCTGAGGATGAACGTGCTGGAAATGGCAAGGTTCCTTCATCTGAGTCACTCATTCCATTCCATCCGTGTGCCGGACACTGCATGGGTGGGGATCCAGTGGTCAGCACCAGATGTCCGAGGAGTGCCCAGTAAAGGTTGATTTTGCCCCTGTGGAGCCCCGTGTTCAAAACCTCCCTTCTAGCCATCCTTCCTGCAGGGGCTCCAGCCCTGCTTCCCTCCCCTGCCAGCCCGAGGTGGGGGCTGAGAGGACTCCAGAGACACACGGATGACACACTGAGTGTGCCAGTCAGTGGCCCTCTCACCCTAGCAATCTGGGGCACCCGAAGCAGAGCTCGCAGGCTCATTCTCTGATTCTGATTCCTGTTTCCACGGAAACAGACATCAGCAAACGTCAAAGTCCCAGCTTTCAAATACAGGTCTCTTCCAAAACTTACTCTCACGTGATTCATAGGCTCCACAGTTGCGGGGGCTGCGGAAGCCTCTGAGAGCACCCACCCTCCACCTCGCCGTAAAGGTCCTAGCTCCTAGTTGAATGCTCTGTGCTTTATCTGGCACTGCTTCCAACCCAGGAGGCCCAGGAAGCCATCCTGCCTCAGTTTACCCATCCATATGATGAGGCCATGGTTCCTGAAGTCAACAAATGCTTGCTGAGCATCTCAGGATCCTCCCAGCTCGCAAGAGAGCCCAGGGCAGTGGGTACAGAGAGTGGCAGTGGTTGGATTGGGAGCTTGGAGAGGACCCTGGGAGGAGGGAATGAGAACACAGGAGCAGGAGCACTAGTGCTGTGGCGCTTAGCAGGCTCATTGGAAAAGAGCTTCTCCCGCAGCGCCCCTGGGCTGCGGCTCTCCCCGGCTTTGGAATGCCGGCCCTCTGCTCCTGCTCCAGGGGTTCCCACCTTCTCATCTCTCTGCTACGTCTCTGTCTTTCTGTGTCTTTACACGTCTCAGCCTCTTCTGTCGCGATCTTGGCTTATCTCTGTCTCTGGGTTTCTCTGAACATTTGCCTCCTAATCTTTCTTTCTTTCTTTTTTTGTTGAGACAGAGTCTTGTTCTGTTGCCAGGCTGGAGTGTAGTGGCATGATCTTGGCGCACTGCAGCCTCCGCCTCCCAGGTTAAAGCGATTCCCCTGCCTCAGCCTCCCAAGTAGCTGGGATTACAGGAACCCACCACCACACCTGGCTAATTCTTTATATTTTTTAGTAGAGACGGGGTTTCACCATGTTGGCCAGGATGGTCTTGATCTCCTGACCTCGTGATCCACCCGCCTCCACCTCCTAAAGTACTGGGATTACAGGCATGAGCCCCCATGCCCGGCCCTCCCAGTATCTTCCTGTGGGCTTCTCTCTGAATTTTTACTGTCTCTCTGGGTGTCTCTATTCTCCCACTGGAAAGACCCATGAGGACAGAGATTTTGTCTGTTTTGTCCTTTGTTTTATCCTCAATGCCTGGGATGGAACCTGGCATGTAGTAGGTGTTCAGCAAGCATTTGTCGAATGAATGCTCTCTGTCTGTTCCTCTCCCTTTCTCCCGGCCCCCTTCTTGCGTACCTCTGGCCTCCTCTCTTTGTCCTCTCTCCTGGCCTCATCTGCTGTTTGTGTGTCTTTTGACTTCTGTTTCTCTCTCTCCTTTCCTTTCCTTGTCTCCCTCCTCTCTGCTCAGTCCCTCTCATTCTCTCTCTTCCTCTCTCACTGTTCTGCCTCTCCGTTGCTGCCAGTCTCTCTCTTGAACACATGCACGCACACAGAAAACCATCTGCAGCATTCCTTCCCATAAACATTTCCTAGGTTGATGTGGGTTTCGGAAACCTAACTTCAAGCCTTCAGCTCCAACCTTCAGAGAGCTGCCTACACACACTCCCCAACTTCTCCAAATTACCATTATAAACAGGACAAGGCATTGGGCAGCCCACAGCAAAACTGGGCAGTCAGCAACTTGTTTCTGATGCCTTCAGCTGGTTCCTGAGTCACTGTTATCCTCTGCTCAGGGCCCCTCCCTGAACAGAAGGCAAAAGGACTGCCCCTTCCAATGATCTGTGCTTGCAAAAGTTTCTGACACCAACCACTCATTGCCTTGGTGTACCCTAGTCACTATCACATTTCTTCAGGGGCCTGTCTGAAAGTTTATTCTCTGGGGGCTGGGCATGGTATCTCATGCCTGTAATCCCAGCACTTTGGGAAGCTGAGATGGGGGATCACTTCAGCCCGGAGTTCAAAACCAGCCTGCAAGAGCTCATCTCTCTCTCTCTTTTTTAAAGTAATTTTAGAACATAAATGAGGCCTGGCATGGTGGCTCACGCCTATAATCCCAGCACTTTAGGAGGCTGAGGTGGGCAGATCACTTGAGGTTAGGAGCTCGAGATCAGCCTGGCCAATATGGTGAAACCCCGTCTCTACTAAAAAAAATACAAAAATTAGCCAAGTGTGGTGGCGTGCACCTGTAGCCCAGCTGTTCGAATGGCTGAGACAGGAAGAGCACTCGAATCCAGAAGGGAGTGGCTGAGTGAGCTGAGATTGCACCACTGCACTTCAGTTGGGGCAACAGAGCAAGACTGTCTTAAATAAAGAAACAAAATAATAACAAAAATAAAGGTGACAATAGCTATAAAATGCTTGGCCAAGTACCTAGCCTAGTGTTTGATCGGGAAATGGTAGAAGGTACTAGTTTTCTAAATATTATCTTTCTTTTTCTTTTTTTTTTTTTTAAAGACAAGTTCTAACCATGTTGGTCAGGCTGGTCTTGAACTCCTGACCTCAGGTGATCCACCCACCTTGGCCTCCAAAGTGCTGGGATTACAGACGTGAGCCACCTCACCCGGCCTCTAAATATTATCTTTCTTTTTTTTCAATTCTCCTTGTACTTCTTACGTAAAAAAAAAAAAAATAGAGAGTGGGCTCAGTGGCTCATGTCTATAATCCCAGGACTTTGGGAGACCAATGTGGGCGGATCACTTGAGGTCAGGAGTTAGACCAGCCTGGCCAATATGGTGAAACATTGTCTCTTCTAAAAAATATATTTAAAAAAAAATTAGCTGGGCATGGTGGCATGCACCTGGAGTCCTACCTACTGAGGAGGCTGAGACAGGAAAATAGATTGAACCTGGGAGGCAGAGGTGGCAGTGAGCCTAGATCACGCCACTGCACTCCAGCCTGGCCAACAGAGTGAGACTATCTCTCTTAAAAAAAAAAAAAAAAAAAAAGGGAGAGAAAAGAGATGGGGGTCTCACTATGTCGCCCGGGCTGGTCTCAAACTCCTGGCCTCAAGCCATCTTCCCACCTCAAGCCATCTTCCCGCCTCAGCCTTCCAAAATGTTGGGATTACCGGTATGAGCCACTGCACCCAGCCTCTAAATGTTGTTGTTATTTTTATTATTTTTTTTTTTTTGAGACAGAGTCTCATTCTGTCGCCCAGGCTAGAGTGCAGTGGGCAATCTTGGCTTACTGCAACCTCTGCCTCCTGGGTTCAGGCAATTCTTTTGCCTCAGCCTCCCGAGCAGCTGGGACTACAGGTGCATGCCACCACATCTGGCTAATATTTTTGTGTTTTTAATAGAGACAGGGTTTCACCATCTTGGCCAGGCTGGTCTCGAACTCCTGACCTCGTGATCCATGAGCCTTGGCCTCCCAAGGTGCTGGGATTACAGGTATGAGCCACTGCACCCAGCCTGTTGTTGTTATTATTATCATTTCTTTCTTTTTTTTTTTAGACAGAGTCTTGCTCTTGTCACCCAGGCTTGAGTGCAATGGTATGATCTCAGTTCACTGCAACCTCCGCCTCCCGGCTTCAAGTGATTCTCCTGCCTCAGCTTCCTGAGTAGGAGGGATTACGGGCATTCACCACCATGCTGGCTAATTTAGTAGAGATGGGGTATTTTTAGTAGAGACAGGGTTTCACTATGTTGGCCGGGCTGGTCTCAAACTCCTGACTTCTGGTGATCCACCCACCTTGGCCTCCCAAAGTGCTCTTATTACAGATGTGAGCCACTACACCCAGCCTATTTTTTCTTTTTCTTTTTTTTTTTTTTGAGATGGAGTCTTGCTCTGTCACCCAGGCTGGAGTGCAGTGGCGAGAACTTGGCTCACTGTAACCTCCGCCTCCCAGGTTTCTCGTGCCTCAGCCTCCCAAGTAGCTGGGACTACTGGCACGTGCCACCATATCAGGCTAATTTTTGCATTTTTATTAGAGTCGGGGTTTCGCCATGTTGGCCAGGCTGGTGTCTGCTGACCTCAATTGATTCACCAGATTCAGTCTCTCGAAGTGCTGGAATTAGCACTCTGTGAGCCGCTGTACCTGGCCTCTAAGTGTTATTTTATTGGCAGTCACAACAATCCTAAAGGTGGGTATTATTGTCACCCATTTTCCAGGAGAGAGGCTGAGGCTTGGAGAGGAAGTTAAGGCCAATTTACCAGGTTACCCAGCTGGTAGGTGGCAGGGTTAGGACTGGAATCTGCACATCCCAACTCCAGCCTCTTACCTAGCATCATCACTGTTTTGATGTTCTCTCTCCCTCCCAGAGCCCCAGAACCTGAAATCCAAGTCCCAGCCCGTAAGTGTTCCCTGAACAGGCTCATGTGCTTGTTCTTGCTAGACAGGGATGTGATTTCAAGAGCAATACCCCTGCCCTGGGAAACTGAACACCGGACATCCCAAGCTGTCACTACTCCTGATGATCCCATGGAACCACAAATGGTGATGGAGCCAAGAGCTATGAACAATGGGACATTTGAAACTTCTCAGCAAGCATGTTTGCTAACATGATTTCCAGGGAAGTGTTATTGATGAGTGTGGTTCATCTCATATACCAATGTGAAATAAGAATAGTAGGCATGGCAAGCTGGGCACAAGTGACTCACACCTGTCCGAGGTGGGTGGATTGCTTGAGGTCAGGAGTTCAAGACCAGTCTGACCAACATAGTGAAACCCCGTCTGTACTGAAAATACAAAAATTAACTGGACATGGTGGTAGGCGCCTGTAATCCCAGCTACTCTGGAGGCTGAGGCAGGAGAATTGCTTGAACCTGGGAGGCAGAGGTTGCAGTGAGCAGAAATCATGCCATTGCACTCCAGCCTGGGCAACAGATCGAGACTCCATCTCAAAACAACAACAAAACAAAACAAGGCTGGGCGCAATGGCTCATGCCTGTGATCCCACCACTTCGGAAGGCCAAGGCAGGCAGATCACCTGAGGTCAGGAATTTGAGACCAGCCTGACCAACATGGAGAAACCCTGTCTCTACTAAAAATGCAAAATTAACTAGGTGTGGTGGTGCATGCCTATAATCTTAGCTACTTGGAAGGCTGAGGCAGGAGAATCGCTTGAACCCGGGAGACAGAGGTTGCAGTGAGCAGAAATCATGCCATTGCACTCCAGCCTGGGCAACAAGAACAAAACTCCATCTCAAAAAAAAAAAAAAAAAGAATAATAGGCATGGCACCCCACTGGCACTCCAACGCCTCTTATGGAGGGAGAGAAGCAAGGGAGGTGGGAGCTCACAGGATTGGGCTGGAGATGGTGAAGACATCTTAAGGCAGAGAAGGCAGCTGGGCCCTTCTGGGGCCTGCTGACTCCATGATGGGGACCTCCAGATGGCTTGAGGCCAGGGCCAAACCCAATGAGCAGCCTGGTGTGTGAGGACCAACCTCAGCCATAACATCTGGGTCACATATGCTCCGGCCACTCTACCTTCTCATCTCTCTGCTATGTCTCTGTCCCCTAAATGGCTCAATTTCAGAAGTAGGGTGAGACTACTAACCAAGCCATATGGGGGTGGGTAGAAGAGGGGGACATCTGGAAGGAGGGCAGGAATAAAGATTATCAGCAGTGTTTGGCTGATGGGAGTGCCCGATAACACTAATCCCCCCATTTTTGGTACCTGCGTCGTATTTTTCCAACTTGTCAGAGCTGTGAGTCACCCTCTGCACGGAGGGATTCCCACGCCTAGGTGCCTGTTGGTTGGCAGATGCCAAAACAAATCAAAGACCCAGTCATGAAGTGCTTGGCTAGGTTCGAACAAGGTGCTAGGTGGGGCATTGTTTCTTCTTAGAAAATGAACTGTCTTCAGAGCAGCAAGTTCCTCTGCTAAGGCATTTACTTATCCCCTGCCACTCTGCAAAAATGATTCCAGTTCAGAGACCTTGCCACAAAGGGATTGTGTATAAGGTTAAAGAAAAAAGAAGAAACTAGGAGAACCAAGGAAATAAGATGAGAATGAAAATGAGCAGTATATCTTCTGTGAATGAGCACTAGATGAAGCTATAAGCTCCCTTCTGGCCAAGGCAAAAAAGGAAGCATGATCACTTTATGGAGCTCTTGACATAACTAAAATTTGTTGAATACAATTCCAGAATTTTCATTTTTATTTTATTTTAATTTATTTTTGAGACGGAGTCTTGCTCTGTCACCCAGGCTGGAGTGCAGTGGCACAATCTCGGCTACTGCAACCTCTGCCTCCCGGGTTCAAGCGATTCTCCTGCCTCAGCCTCCTGAGTAGCTGGGACTACAGGCGCACGCCACCATGCCCAGCTAATTTTTGTATTTTTGGTAGAAACAGGGTTTCACCGTGTTGGCCAAGATGGTCTCGATCTCTTGACCTCATGATCCACCAGCTTTGGCCTCCCAAAGTGCTGGGATTACAGGAGTGAGCCACTGTGCCCAGCCATCCAGAATTTTTAACATACATTTTCTCATTTCCTTCCCAGTACTATGCCAATAAGCCATTGTTATTCCCATTTTATGGTTAGGAAAGTGAATCTCAGCCTGTTGCAGTGGATACTGTGGTGGTAATTCACCAAGATGCCCTATCCAGAGCCAGCACGCTTATCAGCTCTGGAAATATTGGCTGCTGACAGTTCACAGGAGCATTGCTCCCTGGGAATTACCTTTAGCTGCAGGGAAGGACTTTATCCAAAGTTACACCATCTTTAAGGGGAGCTTCCTATCCCTGCAACACAAAGCTCTGAAGGGCTAGAACTCCCAGAGGAGGAATGTTTCCACTGGGGACACAGTAGGAGTTCCATTGAACTTTACACTGTGACTGCTTCTTGATTCTTTTGAACTTCTTGAGCTAAGAGATCATCAGCAAGGAAAGGAATCACCATAGAGTTGGTGATAATTACCCTGGTTATCAGTAGGAGGTAGGGTGTGTGGTTAATATTAGGAACAGAGATGAGTATGTGTCATGCTCAGGTAACGCACTTCGGGTGGGGTGGGGTGTTCTTCTGGTGCTACCATGCCTGGCTTTACTGGTACATGGACAAGTAAAGCAAGCATGGCTTAAACAGGGCACAGTAACCTGGGGCTCAGACCCTTCAGGGTTGAGGATCTGGATCTCCACCAGACAAGCTGCCTAAATCAGAAGAAATGCTAGCAAGGCCGGGCACAGTGGCTCACACCTGTAATCCCAGCACTTTGGGAGGCTGAGGCAGGTGGATCATTTGAGGTCAGGAGTTCAAGACCAGCCTGGCCAACATGGTGAAATCCTGTCTCTACTAAAAATATGAAAAAAAAAAATAGCCAGGCATGGTGGTGTACATCTGTAATCCCAGCTACTCGGAAGGCCGAGACAGGAGAATCGCTTGAACCCAGCAGGTGGAGGTTGCAGTCAGGTGAGGTCGTGCCACTGCACTCCAGCCTGGGCAACAAGAGTGAGACTCTGTCTAAAAAAAAAAGTAAAAATAAATAAATAAAATAAAAGAAGAAGAAATGCTAGCAAAAGGTAAGGGAATCTAGGACAGGTGGTAGAAGAGCGTGATGACAAGTGTCTGTTACAGCCTTGAGATCAGCTTCTGCAGCTTCTGCAGTTCATCTCACTACCCTTCTTTTTTGAGTTTCACAGGGAACAAACCCAACCAGAAACCTAGAGAAGCTATTCCCAAATGGGTCCAACTTCACAGAGCAAATGGAAAGGAGCAGTGTAAGGGGTGAACTAGGGTACTCTGATTCTCTGCCTACATCCCCCTCAAGGCTGAGCCACCCATCCTAAGCTGCTTGGAATATTGGCTGTGGATGGATGCCAGCTGTATCGCTCGCAAGGAATTTCCTCAGCTGCAGAGATTCTCACTCAAGGTTATGCCCCCTCCCAGGGGGTGGCTCATGGCCGATACTTGGCTAATGTGGAGGTGCAATGGCCAGCTGGCTGCCCTTGCTTCAACTTAGCCTTTTTTTTTTTTTTTTTTTTTTTTGAGATAGAGTCTCACTCTGTCGCCCAGGCTGGAGTACAGTGGCATATCAGCTCACTACAACCTCCACCTCCCAGGTTCATGTGACCCTCTTGTCACCCACCAGAGTAGCTGAGAATATAGGCGTGCACCATCACACCTGGCTAATTTTTGTATTTTTAGTAGAGACAGGGTTTCACC